>JANAVB010043216.1:7929655-8054655 GCA_029216955.1 Iris pallida
CGGACCAAGGACATCGACCGATTGCGTAGCACTTTCTCCTCGCGGTCCAAAATTTGAATAGGCTCCTCCGAGTAAGACAAGTCAGTACGTAGCTCCAATTGATCGAAGATAACCACATGACTTGGATCGTGCACGTATTTTCGAAGTTGTAAAACGTGGAAAATATCTTTCACATCAGCTAAGGCAGGAGGTAGTACGATCCGATAAGCAACTGTCGCAACTCGCTCAATGATCTCGAAGGGGCCTACAAATCTCGGGCTCAACTTGCCTTTAACGCTGAACCGCATCACACCGCGCATGGGCGTTACTTTCAGAAACACATGGTCCCCAACCAAGAACTCTAGCGGTCATCGACGAAGATCTGCGTAGCTCTTTTGTCGACTTTGTGCGATACGGAGTCTATCTCGAATCAAGCGGACCTTTTCGACGGCCTGCTCCACCAGTTCCGGTCCAAGCACTTATCGCTCTCCGACTTCATCCCAGCATATCGGCGAACGACACTTCCTTCCGTAGAGCGCTTCGTATGGATTCATCTGAATACTCGACTGATAACTATTGTTATACGTAAACTTCGTAAGCGACAAATACATATTCCAACTAGTCTTTAGGTCGATCGCACAAAGACGTAACATATCTTCTAAGATCTGATTGACCCTCTCCGTCTGACTGTCTGTTTGGGGATGGTACGCCGAACTAAAGTTAAGTTTGGTCCCCATCGCCGCTTGGAGGCTCGTCCAGAAATGCTATAGGAATCGCCCGTCTCTGTCCGAAATTATTGAGGCCGGTACCCCGTGCAGTCGAACAATCTCATCGACGTAGATTTGCGCTAACCGATCGACGCTCCATCCTATTTTAATTGCAATGAAGTGAGCCGACTTGGTCAATCTATCAACAATGACCCAAATCGTGTCATTCCCCCGCGGCGTCTTCGGAAATCCCACAATGAAAACCATCGAGATATTGTCCCACTTCCACTCGGGAATGGCGATGTTCTGCAGCTCTCCACCTGGCCTTTGGTGTTCCGCCTTTACTTGCTGACACGCCATGCATTGCGATACGAACGTAGCTATGTCTTTCTTCATGCCGTGCCACCAAAAGCTTGTGCGCAAGTCCTTGTACATCTTGGTGCTTCCAGGATGTAACGAGTACTTCGCATAATGCGTCTCCGTTGGAATTTCTTTTCTGAGTTCGGCAGTTTCAGGAACGCAAAGCCTTTCCTTTAGTCGCATCGTCCCGTCTCTGTCTTCCGCAAAGTCAGTCGCCGTTCCCGTTGAAATCAGCTCGCACATTTTCTTCAGGAATGAGTCATCCTCCTATGCGGTCTTTATCTTGCTAAGCAGGCTCGATTCTAACTTCAGCTGAGCTTGGTGTAGGTGTCGATACTCAATTTCGAGTTCGATATCCATCGCTTCAAGGTCTCGCCGTATCTCCTTGTTTATGGCCAGTGTTCCCATAAACATTCTGTTAAGTGTATCGGCCACCATGTTTCCCTTGCCCGGCGTATACTCGATCATTAGCTCGAAATCTTTTGTGAGTTCGAGCCAACGTTGTTGTCGTAGGTTGAGTTCCCGTTGCGTAAATAAGTATTTCAGGCTTTTGTGATCTGTGTAGATTCTGTATGCCACACCATAGAGGTAGTACCGCCATAACTTCAACGCAAAGACGATCGTCGCCAATTCTAGGTCGTGCGTCGGGTAGTTTTTCTCGTGCTGCTTCAACTGCCGTGAATCGTAGGAGATGACTTTGTCTCTCTGTATGAGTACACACCCGAGGCCAGTTCCCGATGCGTCGCTGAATATCTGAAAGCCTTCTGGACCGTCTGGAAGTACAAGGATTGGAGCTGAGACGAGCCGTTGCTTCAACTCTTGAAAGCTGGATTCATAGTCATCGCTCCATTCAAATACTACTCCCTTCTCGGTGAGACGAGTCAGAGGCGACGCTAGTTTTGAAAAGCTTCGCACGAACCTACGGTAGTAGCCCGCTAAGCCCAGGAAACTCCGAATGTCGCTAGCCGAGGCAGGTCGTTTCTAATCCACCACCGCGTCGATCTTCTTTGGGTCCACCACGACACCTTCGGCAGAGATTACGTGCCCGAGGAATGTCACGCTACTCATCCAGAACTCGTACTTACTCTGCTTGGCGTATAATTTGTTTTCATGCAGAATCTGCAGTACCGTCTTCAAGTGTTCTGCGTGCTCTTCTCGGTCCCTTGAGTATATAAGGATATCGTCGATGAATACGACTACAAATTTATTGATTTGAGGTAGGAAGACTCGGTTCATCAGATCCATGAAAGCTGCCGGGGCATTCGTCAAACCAAACGGCATGACGAGGAATTCGTAATGACCATATCGAGTGCGGAAGGCAGACTTCGATACGTCGTCGGACTTGATCTTCAATTGATGATAGCCTGAACGAAGATCAATTTTTGAAAATACTGACGCGCCTTGCAGTTGGTCAAACAAGTCATCGATTCGTGACAAAGGATACTTGTTTCGCACGGTCGCCTTGTTGAGTTCCCGATAGTCGATGCATAGCTGCAACAACCCATCCTTCTTCTTCATGAACAGTATAGGAGCTCCCCATGGAGAGACGCTAGGGCGAATAAATCTGCGATCTAGCAACTCTTGTAATTGTACCTTCAGCTCCTTCAGTTCTGCTGGAGCCATTCGGTAAGGCGCCTTTGATATCGACCGTGTATCCGTAAAGGTGTCGATACTGAATTCAATTTTTCGATCTGACGGCATCCCGGGCATCCCGTCAGGAAAAACGTCAGGAAAATCTGCCACAACATCAGTCTGTATTGTGTTTGTATTATCCGTCCGCGTGTCTCAAACTGATGCCAAGTATCCCGTGCAGCCGGAACGCAGCATACGCCTCGCCGAGATTGCCGATACCATCATCGCCGTCTTCGAGGCCGTACTGTACGAATATGAGAACTCTGTCTCGCCAGGAAGACGAAACACCACTCTCTTCTCCGCGCACTCGATCGTTGCACGACAAGCGCCTAACCAATCCATGCCCAGGATTATGTCATAATCTTTTATGTCTAGCACGACGGCATCCAAGGATAGATATCTTCCCCCGACGCAAGTGTGGCTATCCCTACAAATAAAGTTCGCAGGCATATCGACTCCCGATGGAGTGCTAACGCTAATATTTATATCTAGTGATTGCATGGTTATTTTATTTTCTTTCGCATAATCAGCAGATATAAAGCTATACGTCGCACCCGAATCGAATAGTACTCGAGCAGGTATATCTTTGTAGAGTAATATACCTGTTACAACCGTATCGGACGCAAACGCCTCGTCCCGAGTTAAGGTATAAACTCGGCCTTGAGCTCCGTGGCATTGGTTCTGCGGGTTCACAGGCACCGCATTTGCGCCTTGTAGTATAGGCGCTTTATATGGATTCAGAGTGTTCCTTGGTGGGTTGTATTGATTCGGCTTCCCTGCCTGACAATATTGACTGAAGTGGCCTAGCTCGCCACACTTGAAGCATGTTCTCAATCTACAATCGGGTGCTCGGTGCCCACGCTTGCCGCATCTATTACAATTTGCTGCGACAATATGACCACGATTCTCAGACTTGTTTGGGCGCTTTTGTACTCCCGATCCTCCAGCGTCATTAGGACGCTTGTTGAAGTTGTTGCGAACGACAGGCACGGCCCTTTGTGACATACGGCCAAAGATTCGCTCACTATTAAGTGCGGCTTTGTAGGATTCACGATAAGTTTGGCATCGTTGGTTCATGACGTCCCTACGCAGTTCGTCGTTGAGGCCTTGCTGAAAACGCTCGCACCATTGTTCTTTGTTGGACAGGAAGGCGCCGACCAATTTTGCAAGTTTCGAGAAGCTTGCATCATAATCTTCAACACTCATATTCCCCTGCCTCAACATCATAAACTCATCCCCCTTCTGTCGACGGATGGTGCGAGGAACGTACTACTCAAGGAAGGCTGCCTTGAACATTTCCCAAGAAATCTTTTTGTTGGAATCAGTTTCGCAGATCTCTTGTTTCTTCGCCGCCCACCCGTCGTGTGCTCTTAGTTGTAATTGCAGTGCCGCACAGGCCACCCTCTGGGACCCTTCGATGCAGAGAAGATCGAATAAGTCCTCCATCTCTGCGAGCCATCCTACTATCACGTCGGGCTCTGTTCGAGCGTTAAACTTCGGCGGGTTCATTTTGCAAAACTCCTTCACTTTGAGCATGGAAGGAGAGTTTATCATTTGTGGGGGGACTTCTTCCTCCTCGTCTTCTTTTTGATCATCGTGCTTTCCCTCGAGTACCGTGTCCGTCGCCTTGGAATCGCCCGCCATCCTGCTCACTATCTGAGTCAGGGCGGTCATCTGCTTCTGCTACGCATCAAATTGGGCTTTGAATTGCATCTGAAGCTGTTTCTGCTGCTGTTCCATCAACTGTAGCATCTTCTCCATAGTCGTCTCGCTAGGGCCAGTGCTTTTTGTGCTCGACGTACTATCCACGGTGTGGGTTGTTGTGCCGACAATTTTCTTATCTCGCTTAGTCATTCCTACAAATAGTGTAAACCCGTTAGTATTTTTTAAAAATATCTACGAGCTTACCTGTATGGAACTTGTATTTCACGCAGCATGCCGACAAGCATTCAATTGAGCCATCGCAACGGACATCCAACAATGAAACATCTTTTAAAAATTCGAGGAAACATAACTGTGCTCTGATACCAATTTGTCACGTCCCGAGTTGGCAACGTTCGTCCCCGATGTTAATTTTGCCGATTCGATCGTCCTCGCTAAGGCGTGATGCCGTACGAGTCTGAAATTGCACTCGTACAAGGCAGAACGTTACGTTGCTTTTTATATTAATACATCAAGTTGAAACTTCACAAATCACATCAGAATTTAAGACGCAGTATAGGAAGATAGAAATGCTTTCATTCATAGCTTGCAACGAAGTGCAAGTCGTATTTACATTGGATGCCGTTGCGGCTACATTGATTGAAAACAGAAAGAAAATACATTCGACAAGTTGCCTGAACTACGCTTGCCGTCCCATACATTCGCCCCTTTATACATAAGCCGTCGACTTGAATTGGCTTCAAAATACTTCAGCATAGGAAGAGCTTCAAAACTCCTCTCCGTACTTCAGCTTCAGTTTAGGTTGGAGCGCCCGTCGCACCTGGAGAAATTGGGGGAGGAGATTAGCACACTTGCTAAGTGGACGAGACGAACCAACTCGTCTAAACCGACTCTGATCGTTAGGGTAGGCATGCTTTAGAGTTGTCTTTCTATTAGAACTAAATGAATTCAGTTCATATTCGATAGCCGTCTTTGAGTAATAAAGCATACAGTATAACATCGCAGTTTATCATATTTCTTATCACGGCCGTGCTCGTCCCTGCATGAAAACAGAGATAATATTTACACCTGCATAAGACAATAGGTGAGCATGCAACTATCTTATATACGGTCATTGGTGCTACACACCACTAGGGACTTAATCGAAGTTGGCATGCGACGCTACCCTTTCAGCCTAGGTTGTAAGCCTTACTGAAGGTCCCGTATGCCTCGCGCCGACGATAAATTATTCTGTAGGCCTCAAAAATGAAGTCACGCTGAGTTGATACAGTCTATCAGGAAAATATCTAAAAGACACGCTGAGTTCTATCAGACCATTTCCTCAAATGTACGCAGAGTTTAAATGGTACTCAAAGACAGCTCATCATTTCTCAGATTGTAATTATGACTGACAGTACGACAGTCAACAAATGTCTCCTCATATGCCACATATGCACGGGATTCAAGAGATCTCAGCCGACTATTGCGTGATTTTTGAAATCTTCTTCAACAAGATTCGGTCTTCATTAAGTTGGCGTGCTAAAAAAGGGTTTATCATCATTTAATGTGACTGACAAAGCAATCAATGTCAGAGATTTTGTGTCAGTCGAGGCACGTCGAATCAAGACAGCTGGCCGTTCTGACTCAAGTTTGCGTGTATTTTGAACTTCAGTGTTCCTGCCTCAAGTTTGCGTGTATTCTGAGCTTTCTGCTTCAAGATTGCGTGTATTCTGAGCCTTCTACCTCAAGTTTGCGTGTATTCTGAGCCCTCTGCCTCAAGTTTGCGTATATTTTGAGCTTAAGTACTTCTGCTGCAAGTCAGCGTGGATTTTTCATCTCAACAGGAATTTCATCCTCAATCAGTTAGCAGATTATCATCTCAAATTATCAAATTGGAGTATGTGGCAGACATGCCACGGATCTCTCGTATGCGTGCCCCAGTAACTTGCACACGACTCATGCATGATTGCCATGTGTCCAACAGTTATGGGCCACGTCCAGTAACTGTTCATCAACCTTGCGTACGATTGAGTCCTGCGTGATTATCAACTATGCATAGGTTATGAAGACAGTTATCTTTTTAGTTATTTTTGACTCTATAAATAGAGTTCTCTTTTCATTCATGGAACAGATATACAGAATATCTAAATTGCTGTCGAATTCTTGAGAGCTTTTCTTCTTCGTATCGTCTAAGGGATAAAGCGATCGTCTTCTAGATCGGATTCCTACAGTTGTATTTTCCAAGAATCAAAATAAATAAAGTGAATTTATTTATGGAAAACAAATTGGCGACTCTGCTGGGGAAATCCATCTCCTCTTCTGAGATGGCCACAACTCAATGCGAAACTTCGTCGGTCGGATCGACGAAGAAGGTGATATCGATTCAGTTCAATCAACTCGCCTATGAAGAAATGCAGCGGGCTAAGGGTGGCAAACACACTTCAGCCTCTATCACCACCGCCAAATCAAAGGGACGATCTGTCTATGTCCCTAAGAATCTGTTGGCGACCAAAGATGGTAAAGTTTCTGCCACAGTGTCCATTACTAATACTGGCAAGAACTCCACTGTAGGCACGCATACTCCTGTATGCTCGAAGACGACAGCGTCCAAAAGACACGCTAACAGTGATGGCCCTTTAGCCAAATCTGTTTCCGTAGTCACACAGTCCAAAAGTCACGCTGACAGCACTGGCTCTTTAGCCAAACCTGCTCTAGCGTGCATTTCTAAACCCAAAAATCACGCTAACAGCACTGGTTCTTTAACCAAGCCTATCTCAGCGTGTATTCCGTACGCATCATCCACTAAGTCAGCTCTCCCTGACTCGGCATGCGTACCGAAATCTGGCTTTTTAGCCAAGACTTCATATGCTGACAGCACTGGCTCCTTAGCCAAATTGTCACCAGCATATTCTAAGAAGAATAGCTCTTTAGCTATTTCTTCCTCCTTGCCAAGTTTGGCTAGAACTGGGGGTAGTCTTGCTATGGCTCCTCCACAAATGGCTCACAAAGTCCCTTCGAATAGGAATAACTCTTTAGTTGTTTCTTCTGCTCCTGTAGTGTTTACTTCAGAAACAGCTTTGGCTGACAGTTTTGTTAGTCAAAGAAAAGGAAATAGTCTCTTGACTACTCTTCCTTCTGGACATTCTATGTCTCAAAACTTGAATAAGTCTAAAAAGAAACATTTCTTAATGTCTTCTTCTACGACTTCTTCAAATTGGACACAGAATTTGTCTCTACAAAATGGTTTGTTACCAACGCCTAATCAAGGGGATGGTTCAACTCTTCCTTCTCTGCAAATATCCAGATCAATGGAAGGAAAACTTCAAGTATCAAAGACTAATGTTTTACCTCCAACAGATCTAAGGACGAAACTTAATCAATCCCGTTTGGGAAGCACTTCTAGTGTTAAGAAACCACACCAATCGGGAATGAAAGTAAGAGATCCGGATGCAGAATATGCCAAAAATTATGTTGCTCAGATTAATCATTTTTTGTACAATCAATAGCCGTCAAAATCCAAGGACAAGAAATACATTCCTGATAAACAAAGATTGTTCTCAAATATACCTCAATCTTCACATACGGATTTGCGAGAACATCTTCAACAAAAGAGGAGGAATAATTCTCTGTCAATGGATCATGACCATACTGATCATGAATGTGATTTCCAACCTAGGGTCATAATTCAATGCAGATGTCAAACTAAACGACAGTCTGTCTTTAATCGGATCCAGTATGAACCTATGTCTGATGAAGATGAACCTCTTTTCGCTTCTATCAACATGACCTCTCGGGATACTGGGGGTAGAACTGATAGTCAAGATGGAGTATATAGAGGCACCAGATCAAGAGTCCTGGCTTCTAATCAAAGACCTTCGGTTTCTGAAGACTATTCTGAATTCCTTGGAGAATCCAACTTCCCACCTCTTTCTACTGGGGGTAGTTCTCCTACGATTGATTTTGATACACAAAGCAATGATTCAGAACAAACAGTATCATCAACAATCCCTCGTATAGTCACAACTTATATGGTGGATGGGAATACTGAATTAAACAATGAACCTTCTTCTTCGATGACTCCCCAAGACCAAAGAATTGCTTCTTTGGAACAACAAATGAAATCTATGGCTGATACTATGAAGTCAATGTATGAACTTATGGCAACCCAGCTGCAAAATCGACAGACTGTACCTGATGCCATACCAATTGACACTGGCGTAGGTCCAGTGCATGTTCCTCCAGCAGTACAATCCAATATCCCTGGGCAAGCTCAACCAATTCCTAGCCATTCATGAGCTGGAGGTAGCGCTTATAATGCTGTCCTTCCTCCTAACTATTTTCTACAAGCTACGACTCCACAATCTTCCGGAATCGTTACTGAAGAATTGAGGAATCTCCGAACCCAATTTGAGACATTCAAACAGAAAGACGGTTTACAAAGGTTAGGTATCAAGCAACCTTATCCGATAGAATGGAAGCAAGTATCATATCCTCCTAAATGCAAGCCTCCTACTATCTCATTCTTTGATGGGACCACCTCCCCAAGTCAGTTCATCAATCACTTTGAAGTAATGACTGATCAGTTGTAACCGAGCGACGCCCTCCTTACTCGAGTATTTGTCGGATGTGTCAAGGGAACGGCTTATGAATGGTATAGAAGTCTCTATGATGGGTGTATTACCTCATTTGTCGGCTTCAAACAAATGTTTCTTGAACGGTTCTATGAAGGGCTCAATGACATGACTATGTCTGCTCTTATAAGAATCAAACAGAAAAATAATGAAAGAACTGAAAGCTTCATTGAAAGATTTCGAAGAGAAGCTCTGAAGATGCCCCTCGGAACTCCCGATGCCGTCACTATCGACACTTGCAAGTCGAATCTCTTACCAATCATCAGCATGTGGACAGGATCCACTCAATTCCAAGATTGGCCTTCCTTCATCGTCAGTGCCAAAGTCGCAGAAATTAGTGCTAAAACTTTCAAAGGTCTGGGGGTACAGATGACTCCCAATGAATCAGGTCAAAATACTAGCAATAGTGCTAAATCCAATCCTCGTAAAGAAAAAGAGACTCTCGAAGTCAATCTCCAGAGCAAAAATCAAGAGGTAATATCTGCCCAGGCTACCCCAGCTCCAACAAATCAACAACCAAGAGCACCTCGCCCCAAAGAAGAATACTCTTTTGACGACGATGATGTCCTTGGTATCTTTGAATGTCTACTTAAAGGTAATAAAATACAATTACCTGAAATCAAGAAACCCGATGAAGCTGGTAAGACAGATCATCCTAAATACTGTTCATACCATAGAATGTTGGGTCACACAGCTCGTACATGTTTTGTACTGAAAGGAAAAATCCAGGAAATGATCAAATCTGGAGCTGTCACTCTCACTCCGAAAGAAAAGACCGTCACCTCCAACATTGTCTCTATGCAATTCGGAGATTTTTCTCCTCAACTCCTTGAAAGCGGGATCGTTCCTATTCCCAAGGCAACTCTTGAAATCGTGAATATTCCCCCTCCACAGTCTGAAGGATTAGTACCAATCACTATTGAGACAGGAGAAGTCATATGGATTCATCCCGATCTAGTAGCAGATTTTGAATCTCCTCCCCTTCAAAAGACTACTTCCCTAAAATCTAAGAAGGCCGAAAAAACTAAGTCATGTCATATGACTTCTATCGGATATACTTCTGACACAGAACCAAAAGATAAAGTAGAAGCACTTGCTGGTGCTACTAGAACATGGAAACATTATCTAAAGGATTATTCCAAGAGTCCTGAAGATACTCCTGATATCTCTTCAGCTGACAAAGATACTCCTGATGTTCCTCGTAAGGAAGAATCATCCACTGCACCTGTTCCTTCAACTACACCGGTTGTACCTAGTCCTTCCGAGCCCACAGCACTTGAGAAAGGCAAACAACAAGCTCGCTTCGATAAACCAATCAGGAAGTCCCCTCCCCTTGGACTTCAGAAGCCTTATAACTTTGACATTTTAGCTCAACTCGCTAATACTCCAGCTAGAATGTCTCTCTTTGAACTTCTACGTCTTTCTAAAGAGACTCGGGAGACATTAAGTGAGGCACTTCTTCAGGCTGACTCTTGCCTCGCACAATTAAAGAAGCCAGATGAAGAACCTGTTACTTGCTTACATTGCAATAGTATATTGGAGATCATCCCGAATATCACCTTTACACAAGATGACATGTTATTGGAGGATAATCGACATGATCGGCCTCTCTACTACACCGGTTATATCGATACGATGAAGATAGATCGTATTCTTATTGATCCAGGGTCTGCTTTAAGCATAATGCCAAAGAGTCTGCTGGATGAATTAAGAATCCCTCTTCACAAACTTTCCAAGACGGTTACTACCATATTGGGATTCAATCAAAGCCGAAGCGAGCCGTTGGGAAAGATTCATCTGAAACTTCAAATAGGCAATTTCAGATCCAAAGTCACTTTCTATGTGATCGAGATCGTGGGATCTTACAATCTTCTCCTGGGAAGACCCTTCCTTCATAAAAATAATGTGGTGCCTTCTACCCTTCATCAGTGCTTCAAATACATTGACAGCGATGGAAAAGTACAAAAGAAAGTTGCTGATATAAATCCTTTTCGTGGAGTTGAAGCTTATATCAGTGATTCCCGGATGTACAAAGAGGAGTATACAAAAATAGTACAAGCCATGGAAAAAGAAGATCCGCCAAGTGAGACCTTGATTATTCCTGTTAAAGGTCGAACTACTCAGCAACAGTCTCCTAAACCCTCTGGAGAAGGCTCCTTCATTATTCCAGTGAGCGGACATATCTCTCCATTACCTCAATCATCTACCCAAGACACACTGATCATTCCTGTCAGTGGGCGTACTACATTTTCTGTATCTTCACCTATAAAATATGACACTCTGGTAATCCCTATTGATGGACGAACTACTTTTCCATCCCAAGCTTCAAGGGAGCTCACCTCTTCTGAGCCATTTGTGATCAATCTTAATCGAAACAAAACTCCTTCTCGTTCTTCTTCTCCCCCTTTAGTCATTGATTTGGCTAAGATTTCTAAGGTTCAACCTCCTTCTAATGTAAATACTACTACTTTTGAATTTAATGAAATATCTCCGTCTTTGCAGTATATTGATGTTTGTGGTCATGTTCATAGTTATTTGCATTTGTTAGATGACTTGAAAACAATAACCATATGAGTTGTATAGACTTTTCATACAGAAGTATCCTTAGAATCAGTACAAGGTTCATGCTTTCTAGTACCTAGTAGAAAACTAGGAGATATTCCAATATTCTTCTACAAAGGACCAAAAAACCCTATCAACCTTGAAGATGATGATAGAAATGATGATTCTGGAAGATTACAGTTGCGTCGTTACAGCCAGCAATCTAAAGATATTATCAAAAATATGGGCTATGACTTCAGAACTGGCCTCAGTAATGGGAAAGGGAGAAGAATGCCTGTTCGGATTCCTTCTCTAAAATATGGAAGGACAAAATGCGGATTGGGTTATATTGCTCCTACTTCCTTGATCAATATCATTCATGAAGATCCCGAATCTGACGAAGATAAAAGATCTGATTCTTCTAGTACCTCCTCTTGGGATTCTGATACAATTATCGGTGACTTCTACCGTAATATTCTGTCTTCCAATATGGTTTTCGTTGACGGTCCTGAAGAAGATGACGAAGACGAATTTGAAATCTCATCCGAATCAGAATAATGGGCCCAAAGGTTAGATAATCAATGGGAGTTTAGATTCGAACAAAGAGAACCTCCAACTGAAGATAAACTCGTTCAAATAGATGTTGGTGAAGAGGGATCCCCCAAACCAATATTTATTAGTGAAAGTCTTTCAGAAAATGATAAGCAAGACATGATCAAACTTATTCGTGAATACATCGACGTCTTCGCTTGGAGTTATGAAGATATGCCAGGACTTGATCCACAGATCGCAACTCACAAACTCAATATCATGCCAAATGCTAAACCAGTCAAACAACAACAGCGACGATTTCGTCCAAACATTATGGATGCAATTGAAGCCGAATTTAATAAACTCATGGCTTCTGGGTTTATCAGAGAGGAACAACACCCTGATTGGGTGGCTAATATAGTTCATGTCCTTAAAAAGACTGGCAAGATCAGAGTATGCATAGATTATCGTGATCTCAATACGGCATGTCCTAAAGACGAGTTCTCCCTACCAATTACTGATGTTATGATCGATAATACCTGTGGTTTTGAACGGATGTCATTCATGGATGGGTATTCTGGATACAATCAAATTAAAATGTTTCCAGATGACAAAAAACATACTTCCTTCAGAACGCCGATCGGTACATACTGTTATACAGTGATGCCATTCGGTCTCAAGAATGTAGGAGCAACCTATCAACGAGCCATGAGCACTATATTCCGTGAACATTTGCGAAAAACAGTCGAATGCTACGTTGATGATATTGCAGTCAAAAGTCGACAAAAAGAGGATCACATCCAAGATTTGAAAATTATATTTGATTTAATGCGTCGGCATCAATTAAGGATGAACCCTACTAAGTCCTTCTTAGGCATCTCTAGTGGCAAATTTTTCGGCTTCGTCATTACCTCGAAAGGTATACATGTAGATCCCGAGAAGATCAAAGCCATCCAAGAGATGCGTCCTCCACGCACCTTAAAAGAGCTACGAGGATTTCAAGGAAGGATCGCTTATATCAGGAGATTTATCTCTAATCTTTCAGGACGCTGCAGACCATTCAATAAACTTTTGAAAAAAGGTGTTTCTTTCGTCTGGACTGACGAATGTCAGAAAGCATTTGATGACATAAAACAATATCTGATGAACCCCCCAGTATTGGTACCTCCTATTTCAGGAATACCGTTCCTTCTATATACCCGAGCAACGAGTCATTCATTGGGTGCGTTGCTCGCTCAAAAGAATAAAAATGGTCATGAACAAGCCATTTACTATCTCAGTCGTACCATGACCGGAGCTGAACCTCGATATTCACCGGTCGAAAAAGAATGTCTAGCCCTTATGTTCGCTGTCCAAAAGACACGATATTATATCAATGGCCAGACCATTCATGTCATTTCCAGGATCAATCCTATACGAGTCATGATGAAGAAACCAAGTGTTTTAAATTCTCGATTGGCTAATTGGGGAATTTTACTTGCTCAGTATGATATGCACTATATTCCTCAAAAATCGGTCAAAGGACAAGCTTTAGCTGATTTTCTGGCTGCTCATTCAATTCCAGAAAATTCAAAACTCTACGATGAAATCCCAGATGAAGTCTTAGACTCAAACCGAATTGCTGAAGAAGATCCTACTTGGCGTCTATTCTTTGACGGAGCTTCAAGAATAGGTCCTAATGGTGACATTGTCGCTGGGGTTGGAATCGTTCTTGTATCGCCAGAAGGTCTTGCTATCCAAAGAGCTTATTCTCTCGATCAACCATGTTCAAACAATGTAGCTGAGTACAATACATTGCTTATTGGTCTTCAACTCGCTAAACATCTGAATATTCAACATTTAGAAGCTTATGGAGATTCTAAACTCATCGTCAATCAGATAAGAGGTACTTATGAAGTTCGCCATCAAGATCTGGTTCCTTACTATAGATTGGCCATATCTATGGCTTCTTCATTTGAAGGATTCTTTATTGAGCATGTTAGGCGAGCATGTAACACAGAAGCGGATGCTCTTGCTAATCTTGCGGCAGTATTAGCTATTCCGGTTAGACGTCAACAAATGATTGTTGTTTACAATCGAGAATTATTTCATCTTGAGAACAATCTAACTCTAGGACTTCCAGTTGATATTGAAGAATCAACATCTCATGATGTCAATACAACAAGAGGATTCGGTATTGATTTAGAGTTCGACAGATTAAATCATAAATCATCTTCATCTTCATCTGATTCTAGTATGGAATTCATCTTCAGTAATTCAGCTGAAACTCAGAATTCTGATAAAGATTGGAGACTTCCTTTCTTAGATTTCGTATTGTATGATATTCTTCCAGATAATCTGAGTGAGGCAGCATCTATCAGACGACGATCACTCAGATTTTATTACAATCATACTACAAAAACCTTATATCGTCGAGCTTATGATGGTTTACTTCTTCGATGTATTGCCGGTGATGAGGCCCAATAAATTATCCGCGAAGCACATGATGGAATTTGTGGAGCACATCAGCCTGGACCTAAACTTCAAGACCGTATTCGACACATGGGTTATTATTGGCCTACTATGGTAAATGATGCTATTCAATATGCCCGTAAGTGTAAAGCTTGTCAAATCCATGCGGATTTTATCCATCAACCTTCAGAATTTCTACACCCAACAGCAGCATCATGGCCCTTCGAAGCTTGGGGCATGGATGTTATCGGCCCAATTAATCCGCCGTCATCAAAAGGTCATCGGTTTATTCTTGCAATAACTGATTATTTCTCCAAATGGGCTGAAGCTATTCCTTTATCTGAAGTCAAAACTTCCAACGTCATCAGCTTTATCAAGCATCATATCATCTACAGATTTGGTGTTCCCCGACGCATTATTCATGATAATGGACCACAGTTTGTCAGCCAGAAGTTTACTCGATTCTGTGACGATCACCGGATCAACAATTTGGCTTCTACCGCATATAATCCAGCAGCTAATGGATTAGCAGAAGCTTTCAACAAGACCATCATCAAACTCTTAAAGAAGTTTGTTTCTGCCAACAAACGTAATTGGAGTGAGAAACTTGGTGAATGCTTGTGGGCTTACCGCACTACAGTTCGTAATGCCACAAGATGTACACCTTTCTCTCTGGTGTATGGATGTGAAGCTGTTCTCCCATTAGAGATTCAAATTCCTTCTTTAAGGATAGCAATCGCTAATGAACTTACCACTGAGAATAATGATCGTCTTCGACTTCAAGAATTAGAAGCTCTAGATGAAAAGCGGTTATATGCTCAACAGAATATCGAATTCTATCAAGTTAGAATCTCAAGAGCTTTTAACAAAAAAGTCAGAGTTCGAGCATATCAAAAAGGAGAACTTGTTCTTGCAGTCAGACGTTCGATGACTATGACACATATGAGTAAAGGCAAGTTCGATGCAAAATGGGAAGGTCCATTCATTGTTAATAAAGTATTTTCTAATGGGGCATATTAACTTACCACCATGGATGGTAAAATTACTATGATGCCCATTAATGGCAAATTCTTGAAGAAATATTATGTGTAATATTTTCATCTGTCAAGATTATTCTCCTATCATTTCGATATCTTTTATCCCAGTGGAAATAGATATTCTAATTTGTATCATTTTTTTAGTGAATTTGATATCTAGAAAATCACGTCCATATTACCTCTGAATTTTCTATCTCAGTATCATATTTTCTATTTTATGAAAATGATATCTAGTCTTTTGATTTCCAAGTCCAAAGATCATGGAAAATCGAGTTCAAAGATATTTTTATATCTGAATTCTATTTTTTCTAATCAGTATTAAACTAAAATTATCTTTGGTTTAATATCATCTGATAGAATTACAAAGTTCATTTGTATATTATATTCTATTGAAATATGTCATGTATTATTTATCTCTGAACATATTTTCTATAGATACATCATTATCAAAACAACAAAGTCAAAAATCAGATCAAAGTTCTCATTTTCTTCATTCAAGATCAAAGTGCTGATTACAAGTGAATGTCAAAAAGATTCAAAATATGAGAAGCTTGAAAAATTTATTGAGTAGTAGGAGTTATTAACTCCTGAATACGATCAAGTACAGTGTTCATCTTCTCCTCATGAGTTTTACGAACTCGTTCTGCTGCTTCAACTGCGACTACTTGTTGATCAAAAACAGCAATAGCAAAATGGCGACGGTTAGCTTCTTCTATCTGCTCGGCCTGCATCTGTTCTCGCTCTTGTTGAAGAGTTTGATAGCGTGCAGCTTCGATTGTACGAGCAGTGATAATCTCAGATTGCTCCTTTTCCATGGATGCAATACGCTCCTGAAGACGAGCCAATTCCTCTTTCAACTTCTGAAGTTCTTCAGCTTTAGATGCTTCATCTTTCTCCAGATGTTCTACTCTCTGACGATTTGTTAATATTTCTTCATTCTTCTCTATTAACTTCTCTGATGAAGAAGCAAGAAATTCTTCTAAAGCAGCTTGCTGAGTTTGGGCTTCATGTTCCAATTGAGCGATCTCAGCCACAGTCAAAGATTTAATATCTTCCTTCTGGATCTTCCAGTATTTTCGGATAGTTGTCTCCAATTCATCTAAGAGATGTTCAAAGAAGATACATTGAGTCTCACAGCCAGCATGTCGCAGTGCCAGAAGCGGGAAATTAACCACCGTTCAGAGCTCGGAGAAATGCATAGTTTCATCTTTCAAAAATCGCCTGGAGAACGTATCCAGATAAGAATAGATAATATCTGAATATATTGCCAGAGTCCTTGCCAATCCCGTTTCAAAACCGGAAGTTGCTGTCATTATTGAAGAAGAAGCCTGGATGTTCTCTGTTCTGGGAATAGAAGTATGTGCTTTCGGAGAAGTTGGTAGATGCGAATTTCCATCATCAACATCAGTCTAAACAGGCGGAGCATGAGTTGAGCTCATCGCTGCAGCAGTTCCTACTAGTCAAAGGAAAAATAATCAGCATATAAAAAAAAAGAAACAGTAAAAAAACAAAATTGAAACAAAACTCTACCTGGTTGAGGTTCATATTCTATGTGCTTAGGAAGTCTCGCATTTTCTCGCAGTCGATCCATAATGGTGTCTGACACCTGCTTTATATGACTACTTCCAGCTCCAGAATTACTGGGTACTGGAGTATTGTCAGGAGATTGAACCGGTTCAGAACCAAGCTCCAGTCTATTCCCTTTGATCTTGTCTTCATCATAATGAATGGAAGTATCAGGATGCCAATCCTCTTCCTCTTTAGCTTCTTCTTCTTCCTCACAATGTTCTTCTTCAGAATCTCTTTGATCCCCAGTTTCATGATGAGTCTCGGATCCAGAATCTAAGATGTTTTCATCAACTCCTTGAGAGTGATGAATCTCAGGAACAGCAGCAACAATATCAGTAAACTTAGGATCTTGAGCTTCAATCTCCATAGACTCAGCATTGACTGCAGGTTCAGTCTCTTCTGGAATATTGGTTTGAAAAATGATGTCTTTACAAACATTCTTCAATAATTCATCAGCAGCTGATAGCTCAGACGTTTGCACATCTTCATCGCCTCTGGCCGAAGGAATGTTCTCTTCAACCTGAGTTTCTTCAAGTGGATTAGTTTTCTCTATAGGTTGAAAAGACGGAGCTTCTGGTTGTTCCCTGACTTCTGTCCTGGCTGCTGATTCCTCTTTCGAATCTTCAATTTGATCATCCAATGCTTGAATGACACCCTCTTTCCCGTGCTCAAAAGGGATGTTAATATCCTCTCTCCTTATCTCCGGAGTGGTACCTAACCCAAGATCGAATATGGGTTCTGCAGCTACTCCACTAGTCGTTGGAGCGATCGCTTCATGAAATCGAGTTGATTCTACCTCAATTGGTTCAGCGGAAGTTACCGGAATATGAATATGATCAGATTCTGTTCTTTCAGTAGAAACTGCTTCTTCGATTTCTGACAATATACCTCCGCTCATAATGGTTTCCAGAAGTTCATTACCCTTCAGTTTTCCGACAGTCCTCTTGACGAGTCTGGCTCTCGATTTCCTTTTTATTAAAGGAGCATCATCTTCATCGGTCTCTTCATCTTTATCAGCAGCATCGTCTTCATCAACTGGGAGACCACCTAAAGATGAGGTGGCAGTTATTGAAACCCCTTTCTTCTTAGAAGTCTGAGACTTAATGCTCTTTTTAGAGACTGTCTCAGATTCATCACTCCGTTTCCTCTTCGAGATGGACACAAATATGGGAGGAAGAACTTCATCAGGGAAGTTTTGCTCTCGGGATAATTCATATAAAGGCTCAACTTCCGCAGTCTCATTCTCAGGTTCCGGAGTAAATTGTGACATAACAATCTTTTTCTTTGACCTCTTTGATGGAGCTGGGTCGTCTTCTGCGACAAAGGTCTTCAAATGGAAACTTGGCATGAAAGTGCTCGATGAAACATAGAAACGGACATATGTATAGAGCATTTTCGTCCCCGTCCTGGATAAAGGATTTGGCATAGAGAATTCAGCCTTTGTATCTTTGGCCATGAAATATCTCCATGCCCGAGCACCATCAATAAGTCCTCCACGAGCAGAGAGGCAAGTGATGGCATTCCCAACATGAATTTGGTCATATCCGAATTGTCGAACAAATTGGCTCGGTAGATATGGTTCTAAGTACGTCATTTCTTCATGACGATATACCAGGTGAGATGACCGAATTCGCTGTAACCATTGAAAAGCTACATTATCTAGCCTATGCCCTTTCTCTCCATCTATCATATTCAGAGGCATGCTCTCATAACCTGGTGGCGGAGGGGCACATTGAATTGACCAATGTGACGCTCGGTTCAAAACATTTCTGTATTCTGGAAGAGTATGAACTTTCCAGAAAGTTTCTCCAGCATACTTCTCTAAAAAGAGACTGCAGCTCCCTCCTGCTCCCGGAGGTATCAGACCGTCGTGATGAAGAAGAAGCCAACCATACAAATAAGTATATGGCATCTCTATTCTTGGGAAGGGATCAGTCATCTTTCTTTGATCAGACAACATAGTGGTTACAAAATTTCGAAGACATGCATTCAGCCTGCAAGTCATTGCTGATAATAAATCTGTCTTGTAACCGTACATCAGGCGCACTGCTGCAAACATGACGCCTCTATGTATCATATCCAAAGAGCAGGAGCCAGGAACAACAAATCTTCTTAGCCAGAGGGAGAGGAATCCAGCTAAATGACCTTTCATCGACAAAGGTTTTCTACTTTGTCTAATATATGACCTGAAAGTGGTTCCAGTTTTGAATTCATACCAATCTTCATTGATTGTAAAATCTTTGCAATCATATTTCTCGAGCAGATTGGTGATTTCACTTTCAGAGAGGGGCTTGAAGGAATTAATCTGATACTTCCTTTTCTCATTTATCTTCTTCTCATCTTTTTCATGATTCATGAATAGATAAGACATCCACTTTTGGATATGGCAGTCGGCTTCATCTTTATTATTTTTATAATAAAGAGTACATGTGCCGAAATGGCACATCATTTCTTCAAACAAATACACCATCTCCTGGTTCTTCTTCGATAGAAAATTCAGCTCTTCTGTTGTAGGCATATATTCTTCATATGGCAATGTGCCTGTGGGTAGATGCGAGATGTATTCCATCTCGTGAAGAGCTAAACCCATCTCTCCTTTGGGAGTCATAAATGTTCCTGTTCGGTGGTTATATCTCTCAACCAAGGCCAGGAATAGAAATGGATTGGGTTTGAAGCCGTAAGAAGAATTGACGATCGCGTCATAAAGATTTATCTGCTTCAGCTCATTCTCATACTTGTCCAGAACCCAATGGACTAGAGTCCTCCACCTCATGTTCTCCTGATTCATTAAGCCTATCATTCTCGGCGTTGAGTCAGTGGGATAAAATGCCTTATCATTCGCCATGAATTCATTTATGAAGACAGGTGTCCTGAATGGTATCAATATATACGAGTCTTCTGGTGGCACACATCCTGGCTTCAAACCACGAAACAAAGATACATGATTCTCTGGAGCACTATAAAATCCATCTTTCTTATAGATAATTCGGTTCGCCTTTGCTTCTTGATTTTCTGTTAGATGCCATGACATTTTTCTCGGGTAACTAGCGTGCATGAATCGCATTATGGATAAACCCCTAGACACTTTCGGCCAGTACATGGCTTTCTTCGTATCACCTTCAAAATAGAAACAAACTTTCTTCCTGATTCCTTTGAGTTGTGATTTGTGTGCTATGGCGCCCCCAAACAGAAAGGCCGGTTTCTTATGAAGTACCAAATCAAGACTCTGGAGTGGTTCACCATTTATCAGACAGAGCAGAGTTGTGTGGTCTTGATTCGTCAATAAAACCAATCTAGCTTCAGGAGTGTCAAATTGAGGAAACTTTACATGAGACAAGTCATGTTTGAATGAAAAGCTCATATATCCTTCATATTCAGCCTCTTCACTTCGGATGTCCACTACAGAAAAGAAAAAAAAAATCAGATATGTTTTGTCACGCAGACTTCAGAAAAAATCTACGTCTATAAGCCTTATGCGTGCTTAGCAGTGTTCAAAGAAAATTTCATAAGTCACGCAGACTTCAGACAGATATGCTGCCAGAATGACGTATGTGATTAATTTACGCAAAGTTTAGACAGATTAGAATGAAAGTCACGCATCATTGCCAGGATCACACTGAAGTGAAAATGACAAAAATACGCTGACAGATCAAGAATAATCTATCCAGAGGAGGATTCTCAGAATTCTGCGTGAATAATTCAACATTGACATCTCTGCCAACATATGAAAAGTCACGCAGAGTCATGAGAGCCATGCTCATTTGCGTAAAACACAGAGCTTCGTAAACACGAAGATGTGAAGTATAGCCGACCCTAAAGAGGGGGCATACTTTATTAAATATCCTTTGCCCTAAAAAGGGGGGATATATTTCGAACGTTCATTATCTTTGTTTTAAGAATCCTAAAGAAATTCCTATATGGAGTTCGTCTTCATCAGTTCATATCCCTCATCATCAGCATGCTTACGTTGCATAGGGGGATGAATGGCTTCACGACGAGGAAGTCGGTCGGTGGTGGCACGCGAGGACGTTGCAGGGACCTTGTCCTTAGCCTGAGCATCAATCTTGGGAGCCATTGCTGAGAAAGAATAAGGAGAAGACGGGAAAGACGACGAAGTTCTTCTGTGTGGGATTTCTCTCTCTAAAGCAAGTAAAGAAAAAAGAAAGTGGTGTATGGCCTTTTTATAGGCTCACAAAGAATTCCAAACGACGAAGTCATCATTTGCCTCGAAAATAGGGTTTTTTATGGGATCCTAAACCGCACAGAATCCCAATGGCCCGATCATTTCGAAAAAACTCTCTCTCTCTGTATCATTTGAGCGTGACTAAATTTATTTTTTTCGTCTCGATTTCAAAGTATTTCGAAACAATTTATCATTTTTTTCGAAAACTTTGAAGGGGGTTTTGTAGGCCTCAAAAATGAAGTCACGCTGAGTTGATACAGTCTATCAGGAAAATGTCTAAAAGACACGCTGAGTTCTATCAGACCATTTCCTCAAATGTACGCAGAGTTTAAATGGTACTCAAAGACAGCTCATCATTTGTTAGATTGTAATTATGACTGACAGCACGACAGTCAACAAACATCTCCTCATATGCCACATATGCACGGGATTCAAGAGATCTCAGCCGACTATTGCGTGATTTTGAAATCTTCTTCAACAAGATTCGGTCTTCATTAAGTTGGCGTACCAAAAAAGGGTTTATCATCATTTAATGTGACTGACAAAGTAATCAATGTCAGAGATTTTGTGTCAGTCGAGGCACGTCGAATCAAGACAGCTGGCCGTTCTGACTCAAGTTTGCGTGTATTTTGAACTTCAGTGTTCCTGCCTCAAGTTTGTGTGTATTCTGAGCTTTCTGCTTCAAGATTGCGTGTATTCTGAGCCTTCTGCCTCAAGTTTGCGTGTATTCTGAGCCCTCTGCCTCAAGTTTGCGTATATTTTGAGCTTAAGTACTTCTGCTGCAAGTCAGCGTGGATTTTTCATCTCAACAGGGATTTTATCCTCAATCAGTTAGCAGATTATCATCTCAAATTATCAAATTGGAGTATGTGGCAGACATGCCACGGATCTCTCGTATGCGTGCTCCAGTAACTTGTACACGACTCATGCATGATTGCCATGTGTCCAACAGTTATGGGCCACGTCCAGTAACTGCTCATCAACCTTGCGTACGATTGAGTCCTGCGTGATTATCAACTATGCATAGGTTATGAAGACAGTTATCTTTTTAGTTATTTTTGACTCTATAAATAGAGTTTTCTTCTCATTCATGGTACAGATATACAGAATATCTAAATTGCTGTCGAATTCTTGAGAGCTTTTCTTCTTCGCATCGTCTAAGGGATAAAGCGATCGTCTTCTAGATCGGATTCCTACAGTTGTATTTTCCCAGAATCAAAATAAATAAAGTGAATTTATTTATGGAAAACATATTCCCCCTAGGACGAATCGGTTCCGATGTCCCGGATACCATTTCGAGGAAAACAAACTTGTGCACAAGCTGTCCATGACTATGCCTATATGCGAACAGTTTCATATATGCAAACAGTTTTGTATAGCGCGGATAGTATCGAACGACATTATCATTTCTCGTGACTCATGCAACAATTCATTTTCTCCAAAGCCGTACACCGATTTAGCATCCCGTGGGTACCAAATTATCCGAGGCATCATAACCCATGATCGACCTTTCACATTATTTTGCAGCACGTGAAATAGTCTATCTTTTTACTAGACCCTTAAACTTTTCCGTTCATGTGAGAAACTTGTATTTTTTAGAGTAGATTACTCAAAATCGATACATTTTTCCCGAGTTCTTGACCTTAGTGGATTGGCATACAATTAACTTGGCATCGTTCGATTTGAATGAATTCGAAGCAAGGAATAAGTTTGCAGGACAGAGTAGAAAAGAAGGGTCGAATCACCCACCGATTACTTTGCTTCGTGCCGGTCATCCAAGCGCTACGCAACGTCAATCCTTAGTTACGCGAGCTCCTGTAATGGCACCAACGCTTTGTTAGAATTCCTTCTTTCCCTCTTGCATCGAAATTGTAATTGCATCCATGAAAACGACGCGAAAGCACTTCATCAAGCCCAGCGGCAAAGCTCCAAGAAAACCATACAGCGGTTCGGTCCCGTCGAAGGGACTCTTATTGAGAGCTCACTCGTCGAGACGCAGCCCGCTGCATCTAGGACTTATTCTAACAGAAGTCGTTCCATTAGTTGGATCGATTCTCGTAACTTTTGTCTAAATTGATTTGAATCGATGCTGCAAGGCGTTATCGTTTATCAAGCTTAGCGATCGAGTCAGATGACCATCTAAGTTTTTGGCCGATCTGACTCGGCACAAGCATATTATGAAGTTCCGTCGCCTATCGAAAGCGGGGTGCTACAGACGTCGCGGTTGCAGAGGTTGTTTATGGTGAAGGATACTGCAGAAAATATGAGCTTGCACAGACGAAAATAGATCGAATGAGTGTTGGATCACCCATCTGATGGGGAAGCATGGAAGCACTTTGATCGAGAGTATCCAGATTTTGCTTCAGATCCACGTAATGTCAGATTGGGTCTCTCCTCCGACGGTTTTACCCCATTCGAACTTTTAGGCTCTCAGTATTCGTGTTGGCCTGTGATCGTCACTCCGTATATATCGGATGAAGAACCGGAACAGGAAATGAGACGTCATTTTCCTTTATGGTTGACTGCATATGTAAGATGATGCAGTAATTACTTCTCATATATGCACTTTGCACAGTAATTAACGGAACGCTGAATTTAATCACTACCAGAATAGGTCATATTAGCGACGCTAGAAAACGTCGCTAAAAGACAAAAAGCGTCGATAATCGTATTTACCGACGTTTTTAGCGATATTTTCTTGTGGTCGTGGAAAGCCATGTCGCTGACAGGAAAAACGTCGGTAACCGTCGCTATTACCGACGCTTACCGACTCTAAATAAACGTCGCTAATCACCGACGTTCACCGACACCACGTCGGGAAAATGGCGACGTCTCTCTGATGTTGGTCAACGTCGGTAATTTTAGCGACGTATGATACTTTTTACCGACGTTTACCGACTCTGCAGAAGAGGGAAGATGGGTCGGTAAACGTCGATAAACGTCGCTATACCTGGTAATTTAGCGACGTTTACTGACGTTTAGCGACGCAGGTAGACGTCGGTAAACGTCGCTAAAATGCAAAAAAAATAACAGAATGTCCACAGAGTCACATTTTCTTCATGCAGTTTAATAAATACACAGAAGCACATTTTCATCCTGGGTTCGCCGTCCCTTTCGGTGGAACACTCAACACCGGTACATCACAATATACATATGTATCAACACAAACAAGAGAAAGTCTAAAAGAGTAAAATATCCAAAGTTGGTAATTGTCGATCCAAAGTATACAACCAATATCCACATGAAAAAACAACCAATAATGAAAGTCTACACAAACAAATAATCCACCACCAATACTGAAACAACATAAACAAACACTAAAAAACAGTTCTAACTCGGACTACTGCGGATCTGGAGGAGGGGCACGCCGCGCCTCAAGGATAGGAACATCTCGTACTCCTTCCGTGAAATCGTCACCGATGCAGAAGGTGGTGACGTCGGTGGAGTCAGAGGTAGTGACACCGACGGAGTCGACGACGATGAAGGCGCACCCGGAGGATAATAACGCTCCAATGCTGTTAGTCGCTGGTGGTAGGAATCTATGGTAGATAACAGCCTCGTACAGCTATCAACCATCGAATATTGCATCAACGTCAGCCTCTCGCCCATGGACAGTTGTGATACCTGCAGATCTGTCACGATGCGCTCTGTCGACGCTATAAGATCAGTGACGCCCCGCTCTGTCCTCTTAGTCACATCCCTGACAACCGCGGACACACAGAAAGATCCGCGACGACCTGTCATACCTGATAGCAACATATGATGAGATACAACAAATAATGGTACATTAGAAATATGAAAGTACAATAACGACAAGATAATAACCAAGACAACATATGATGATACATTTTACAAGAAATATCTAAGTCCAGATAGAATATTCTACAAGAAACATCTAAGTTCCAATAGTACATTCTACAAGAAACATCTAAGTCCAGATAGTACATTCTAAAAGAAACATCTAAAAAATAAAAGTACACCTCTCTCAATCATCTTCAGAATATTCATCTTGTTCGTCTTCCTCGACCTCATCTTCCTCTTCCTCCTCCTCCTCATCTTCAGTTTCATCTTCGCCTTCGTCGGCTTCGACTTCCTCTTCGGATAATTCTATATCTTCTACATTAGACTGGTAAAAGTCTTTAGGCAACTTAGCACCCTCAGGCAATATTTCTATAATCAACTCCATAAGTCGGTTGTAGCAATCTTGCGACATATTAAAATCGGACTTGATGCTCAACAATCTTGTAACCACCTCCAACGATGAATGATCCTCACAACCAGGATATAATGAAGTCCTTGCATTCTCCAGCAACTCCATGAACTTTGCAGCATCGGCTTTCGGTGCCTCCTCAGGTGTATCATGATTGTCCGGATCGAAAGTAGGCCCCGCCGCGTCAAAAATTATGTTCACCAACCCATCGTCGTAAGCAGCGTGGTTGTAGACATCTACATAAGGCTCATACTCCGATGCTAAGGACACAAGTTCTCCGTGTGCGCTCCATTGATAGTAATTCAGCGTGAAACCCTTCGAGTATAAATGATAGATGATATTTCAAGTTGCGACATCTCACACATGGACACTTAATTTTGGTACCGTCCATGTACTGAGGGAACGCCTTGGCAAACTGTAGGAACTGTTATACACCCTCTATAAATTCATCCCGCATGCCGCACATGTCATCAGGATGACGATTGTACATCCACGAACGATTATGCAGATAGTAATTTAGCTCCATATCCATTTGAGAATAATTCTGTAAGATAAATACAAGCACATCGTTGAAACACATGCATATGAATGTATCTATCCTCTTTATCCAAGAGATGAGCTATTTATAGCATGTCAAAAAATAAAGTCTTGCATTGTCAAGTTAAAGGTTTAATTATGAAGACGTGATATATGTCAGTATTTTTGCCAATATTAATCATAGTCTCTTTAGCATAGTGTTTAATCAATAAATTTGTTAGATTCGTGTCCATATCAAACATGAACATTGGCTTATCTATAAAGTTTAGCAAGATCGGGCTTGGACCTTAGGGTGTAGCCCTCTGATAATGTATCACAAGAAGCTCTCAAGTCTCCATTTGAAGTCTAATAATGAACAATATATGTGATAGGGAGAACAAGTAAAAATGTAAAAACAGACAGATGTGTGATAACGAGAAACCTGTCAGACAAGTATACAAACAACAAGGATACTAGGATACTCTGATACTAGGATACTAGGATACAAACAACAAGGATACAATGTTACTAGGATACTCTATTACAATGATACTAGGATACGAGGATACTAGGATACTAGGATACTATGATACAAGGATACTAAGATACTCCATTACAAGGATACTAGGATACTAGGATATAAGGATACTAGGATACTCTATTACAAGGATACTAGGATACTAGGATACAAGGATACTAGGATACTAGGCCTCGTAGTCAGTTGGTCAACATTCAAGTAGTAACATTGCCTAAATAGTATAGCTTAGCTAAAGGAAAATAACTATAAGATAGTCATAATAATAGTCCTGAATGCTACCCTATGCTTTATAAAAAAGCTAACATCAGTCAACGACTCCATTGTTAACATTTGGCATGCTACCCAAACTTCTACTAACCATCCTGCAGCCCACACTTTCCCAACCACTTTGGCAAACCCTGCAAGTTCTCAGTCCAATCCATCTATTGTAAGTTCACTGTTCCGTGAACAATCTAACCAATGTTCTTCTCTGTTAAGCAATTTATGACCAAAATCAACTTGTTAACTAAGCATTAAGTTAAGGAATTCAAGTTTACTTATAAAGTAGAGTTAATGTAAGTATGGCATAACTGATATGTAATAGAGTATCAAAGGCTGTAACCTGACAAAGGAAACCTTTCCTTTCTGATACTTATTCCTAGTATCTGAATGGCTCAATCTTAAGATAACTTGTTATCTCCACAACCATTCGTATCAATAAATATTGATACTATATTTCCCAGGTAAGGTTCTTTACAACCAATTGGTGTTAACTCTCAACTTTAGCCCTTTCTAAACTACTGTTCTTCCCCTCGAATTATCCTTCACCACCAAGGATGTATATACTGAAGCATATATCAACCTGAGCAAATCACCATCACTAACCTGGTATGAATTTCTAGACTGTAGAAACACAGTCCTCAAACTATTCAAGCTCAGCTATTTAGTCAGAAATTTATATATATCCACTGCAGTCAAGTTAGAGGTTTACTAAAAAAGTAATCAAAAATTTTTATTACTATAACCTAGTAAGCTGATCCATGTACCTGAGTCGAAGGGGGTCGGGGCAGCGGCTCGACGGGGAGGGAGTCGCCGGTGTGAGAGGGACAGGGAGTCATCGGTGGTAGCGGGGCACCGAGGGGGTCGCTGTAAAACCCCTAAATTTTTACTATATTTTTTATTAAATTTGGTACTGATTTAAAAATTTTATATTGTACGTCGCGTAGTCGTATTGTACGTCGCGCACGAAATTTTATTTTTCGTAATTGCTCGACGAGTGCGAATATGTGCGAGCGTACATATTTTTTTAGAAAAATATTTTTTCTATTTTATAGTTTCAAGATAATGTATATAATAATTATTTTTGCCATTATACCAAATTTCTAAGTTGGTTATTTTAAGCCTTTCTTTCTAATATTTATTAATAATAAATTATATTTCATTGTATGCTAGTGTTTGCCATTAAAATTGTTTGATTGAAAACTTTAACACAAACAGAACAGTGTTACAATATAGGACTTAGATGTAGTCCTAGGAGTACACTTTTGTTTAATCTGGGTCCTTAGTGCCAATGGAGCGAGTGGTAATGCGTTGACTCCGTTGACGGGCTGACGACGGTTATCGGTTCTCTGAAGGTGTAGATTGCTCTGGGTGCTGGAGCTTGCCGAGAGGAGGAAGACGTTGAGTGTCTGTCTCTGTCTCTCTGGTGATTCTCTGTATGTTCACTGTAGATTCTGTGCCCGTGAGAAGGAAATGATCCCTCTATTTATAGTTTTGTAGGCTGGCTGCTCATGCGCGCATGTAGGATGTGCTAGTGTGTAGGGACGCCACGTGGGGATTACTGATGGAGGCGCGTAGGATGCGCCCTAATCGAGGGGTAGAATTTTTCATACTGCTGTTTGTGAGCCGGCATGTAGCAGATGGGAAGATCTTTCTGTTGCTGAAATCTTGGATGAGTTGAGTCAAAGGACACGCGTCATTGACCCATGGCTCGGAGATCTCGGATTTGGTGGGGGGAAGTGATCTGGTGAGCTGCGCCTTGGATTGGACGCAGGAGGAGGCTGCGGCTCGTAACCTTTAGGAGTTACAAACCGTTCGGGGCGCATGGCTTTTGAGACACATGCAGGCGACTTTTCTTCTGTCTTTTGGGATCAGAGAGCAGTCTGAAGCGCATAGCTTTTGAGGCGCATACAGATTTGGGCGCATGGCTGCAGAGGTGCATGCGGGTGGTTGAGTGGCCACGTGGCAGTAGCCGTCGGGATAAAGTCATGATGACGCTGACGTTGCCGACGCTTCGTTTTCTGAAAAAGCTGTCAACTGTTCAGAATTTGAGAGGTGTGCTGCCAACTCTGTCAGTTCAGCATTTAATGTTTCTGACATTCGATGGACAGCTGAGTGGGCGCGTCGATTGGTGTTCCACTCGGTATGGAGATGTGTGGGGGCGCATCCTCTGTGATGCGCCTGGTACTGAAGGGCGCGTCCGTGTGATGCGCTGTCTGACTGGCGCATCCGACATATCTTTTAATAATGCGGCTGTTTCGCTCCTCGAGTGCTTTAAATAGCCGTTTGGCTGAATTCGAGGCGTCCGGTTCATCCATTTAATGCAAGTTCATTGCTCAAAATTCGGAGAGCCATCCACTTGGCGCGTGGGTTTGATCTGCCCGGCCTATAAGTAGTGGCATGGAGAGAGGGTTTGCTTCTCGTTCTCTCACGTACTTCCAACAATGAACTTGGGTACTCGAGTGCATTCTGTTGATGAAGTTGTCACTTTCCGTTCCCAGAATACGTATTCTAAATACATGTACTGCTGGAATGTATTCATTTAATATTTATCATGTATTGCTCTGTATTTAAATTTCTTTAATTTTCTGTTAATTAATTTCCTGCAATTTTATTTTTGTACTTCACTTTCTGCTTTTATACTCTGCTTTAGCTTTGCTATGTGTTCGGCTCAGATTGGTTTAATTATGTTGGTTCATCATGAACCGAAATAAACCCCCACCTACCACCACTCATTCATTTAAAGCCCCAAACCCTTTCTCTCTCTTCATTACTCTTCTTCTTCCTCATAACTCTCCCACCAACCTAAGAGAGCAAGGCAAGTGCCAACTTGCTTCTTGATGGATCCCTATTTTTATTGTTCTATCATCTTTCCTATTTGATTCTAAGTCTCTTTAGTACTTAGCATTTTCAATTTCCATGGCTTATTTGTTGTAGATCTAAGTTTGATACATTTTTGGTTTTTCTTGGTTTTGATCTCTAAAACTTGGTTATTTCTAAAAACTAATAGTTCCATGTTGTAGAGAATTCAATTTCATTCAGTTTTGGCTTTTGTTTCGCTTGATTTCGACTTCGGATGAGGAAGTTATGGCCATAGCAAGTTTTTAGAACTTTCATGGCTGAACTTGCTGTTTGGGGACGATGAACCCCATGCGCCGGGAGGCCATGCGCCGGGAGGCCATGCGCCGGGAGGCCATGCGCCATGAAGTCCCGGCAACGCTGAGATTTATTTTCCAATCTCATTCCTCAGGCGCATGAGATTATTTATTTCCCAATCTCATTCCTCAGGCGCATGGATTATTTATTTCCCAATCTCATTCCTCAGGCGCATGAGATTATTTATTTCCCAATCTTATTCCTCAGGCGCATGAGATTATTTATTTCCCAATCCCATTCCTCAGGCGCATGAGATTATTTATTTCCCAATCTTATTCCTCAGGCGCATGAGATTATTTATTTCCCAATCTTATTTCTCAGGCGCATGAGATTATTTATTTCCCAATCTCATTCCTCAGCGCATGGATTATTTATTTTCCAATCTCATTTCTCAGGCGCATGAGATTATTTATTTTCCAATCTCATTCCTCAGCGCATGGATTATTTATTTTCTAATCTCATTTCTCAGGCGCATGAGATTATTTATTTCCCAATCTTATTCCTCAGCGCACGAGATTATTTATTTTCCAATCTCATTCCTCAGGCACATGAGATTATTTATTTCTTAATCATTTCTCTCAGGCGCATGATATTATTTATTTCCCAACCTCTCCCACAGCGCATGATATTATTTATTTCCCAATCATTTCCCACAGCGCATGAGATTATTTATTTTCCAATCTCATTCCTCAGGCGCATGAGATTATTTATTTCTCAATCATTTCCCTCAGGCGCATGATATTATTTATTTCCCAACCTTTCCCACAGCGCATGATATTATTTATTTCCCAATCATTCCCCAGGCGCATGAGATTATTTATTTTCCAATCATTTCCCACAGCGCATGAGATTATTTATTTCCCAATCATTATTTATTCCCCAATTTTTATTTCCCAAATGTGGCATTAATTAACATTGATTGTTATCTTGATTTATTATTGATCATGCGTTCCTAGAGGGAACTAAGAGACTGGCTAGTCGTCTTATTGAATTAAATGGAATAAGACACGTTCATATTAAGTATGAACTACTATAATCGATTGGCCGATCCCGAATATTGACATACAGGCATACATGCATACTTCAATTTATTTATTTATTTATTTTACTATAAAAGAAGCATGTGTACTTTATGGTCAAGGCATGATTATTCCGTGGTTAGTTTGGATTGTTGCATTACGCTATGTAAGACCTACAACCTAACTGCACGGGCATCGTTGTAGAGTTGTGCATATCGTATCCTGTACGAAAGTACTCATTCCGAATGACCATGATCCACGGCATGGGATTTCACTCAACGTAGAGACTATTAAGTTAAATAAAAATAATGATTGCATGGAGAGAATAGATTTTCGAGTTCTTACATGGCAGCCCTCTTGGAACTAGTAGTGCCCGACAGGCCGGCTGGTCTCCACAGATACTGCAAACCTGCCACACGGGCATGGAGCGGTATCTGGTAATACTATTTATTGTATATTGTATATTGATGACGGACGTCCCGCTGGGACTCGTCTAATTCATGATTGGCGCAATTGATTGATTGGGTCGACTAGCCTTGCTTGTCCATAGTAAGAACTGAGAAATCTTTATTGCATAATCCCAGGGTAACTTGGGACTCACAGTAGTAAGCCGTAGGAGTTGGATGGCCGTTTAAGTTGATTTGTTTATGTACTGTACCTACTCTGTTATCTAACTGAGATGATCAGAGCATCAGGACATGACGGGCCAACTTCTGTCATTGTTTGGTTGGGAGGTTGGTTCGAAGTGTCGTGATGTTATGTGAATCCCAGTAGCAAGCAGAGGTCTATTATTATATTCTCTTATTTACTGGTTTAATGTCTCATATCGTGCTTCCTTGCGGTACTTGCTATTAGAGGTCTAACCTCTCTAGTTTTGCATGGTCAGATTTAGAGCCGGTTTCCGAGGACTCAACTTACCTCTACCTCCAAGATGGTCAATACTAGAGGGATGATCGCAGGAGGACTCGAGTGGGTTCCTTACCTCCCCGCTCGTTTTGTTATTTACTTTATACTTTGCCGTTTGGCACCGACATGTTAGTCGGATTATCTTGCACTTACTTTTGCATAATTGTAATTAAGTCAGACTGCAGCTGATAACAATTGTATATACTTTGCTACATCATCTGGCTATGTTTTGTAAAGCCAGATATCAAGAACATTTTGACTGAGCGTTTGGGACGCCTTACTGCTTTATCTTACATGTTCTCTATTTCTGTTTCTTGTTTGAATGATTGAGACAATAGATGTAAAGTGACCATAGCGAGACTTTCATGTAGTATGCACCCCCTTATCTTTTAGACAGCATTGATCGTATTATATGGTATTCATCTACCCATAATACGTAGCTGGCTGAGTCATTCCCTCGCTCTCCAGTATTCTGGTTCTGGGGCGTGACAGAAGTGCTCCCGAGGGTGAAGATGAGACGCCATGTCGTCGTTGCTGCACTTGAAGGTGACTGTTACATCCAAAAGACGGAGTCGAGGGCTTCCGAGGCAGGCGGAAGGTGCCTATTGCATCCAAAGATAGGGATGTTCGGGCCTCGTCTCCGTCGTTCCGGAAGAGCCGTAGATCGGAATGGCGGTGCTAGGCTCTTTCTTCCTTCAAAGTGGGTGTCGCCCACTCTGGTTGTGTTGAAAGCTGCTCCTTTAGCCGTATTTCGATTACGTTCTTCCTTGGTCTTTGGAGGCTCTTTCGAAGCCTTTCCTGGCCACAAATTTGCGGTGCTCTTCTTTTTCTTGGTTCCAGCCAGAGGGTTAAATGCTTTGTTTAGTCGAAGCACTTATCAGATGAGCCTGGCTGGAAGAGCGGCACATAACTGGGCTGCTGAAGGGATGCACATAACTGAGCTGGATGCACATAACTGAGCTGCTGAAGAGATAGTGGGATGCGCTTGGTTGGAGGCGCATGGTATCTGCTGCGCCTAACTGGCGGCGCATGGTAACTGCTGTGCCTATCTGGAGGCGCATGGTGGCCGCTGGCTGTAGACTTAGGATCTTTCCTTTGTAGAGATTCTTCTTTGTACAACCTTTTCTAGACATGTAATAGACTTTTGTATATAAATAAAAAGTCCTTTTTCAAATGTCTATACTTATTGACTTTGCTGTGAAGTGTTCTGTCCGAGTTATGGCGCATGTAGTATCTGGCGCATGGGCTTTCTGGTTGTGAAATTCTATACTTTTTACAAGACCCCCTTCAAAGTTTTCAAAACTTTTGAATAAGTTTTGGAATACTTTGAACAAGAAGCATGGAGGTCAGGGCACATGACTGTTTGGGGCGCATGCCTGTTCGGGCGCATGCTCCTCTCAGTTAATGCATATGATAATGCCTTGGTAACCGAAAAGATTAATGATGATCTTTTGGTTGTATTTGCTGTTATCTCTTCACAGAACCCGAGGCGACGGCTGAGATCACTCGTCATCGGTTCACGCGTGCGACCAAGCCCTATAAATAGGCGAGAGATGGAGAGAGAGAGAGAGTTCTTCTGCTCTGTGCCCTTGCCTTCTTTAGAGTTCTTCTTCAAAACCCTAACTTCTTCCTCTTTGAGAGAATGGCTCCCAAGACTCCTCGCGGCGGTGCTGGCAAGGGAAAGGGGAAAGAGAAGGAGCCTGTAGAGGCTGTCGTGAGTGACATTCCTCGCCCGTCTGTCGAAGTTCGGCCGGCGGTAGTCGGTGAGCTTTATTGTCTTCTATCGTTCTTATTTGCCAACGTATATGGACTTTGAGTCCTGATGATGTGTTGAGATCTTTTCCGCCGACGTGCATAGGCTCAGGCCTTTATCATGCACCGTAGTTTAATTGCTGACGCGCATGGATTTTATACCCTGATGATGTGCCGAGGCTCTACCGCTGACGCACATGGGTTTAAACCCTGATGATGCGCCGAGGCTCTACCGCTGACGCGCATGGGTTTAAACCCTGATGATGCGTCGAGGCTCTACCGCTGACGTACATGGGTTTAAACCTTGTTGATGCGCCGAGGCTTCTTTTTCAGATGCGCTTGATACGCGCTTTTGATGAGAATGAAGCTCTGATCCTTGTGTCGTCTCTAATATCCTTGCATTTTTGTCAGTGTCGATGACTATCCCACTCTTGAACGAAGTGCTCCTGGACGCCGCGCTCTGCCAGATGGGAGTAGATTATGATGAAGAGGTGATAAACCCTGCTCAAGCGGCTAATATGCTGGATCAGCATCCCGAAAGAATGATTCAAATTCGGGAACAACATCATGGGTTCCTCAAACGGATGATGGAACGTGGCATTCTGAAATCTGCCACTTCCGATAAAGTGACCTTCTTAAAGCCTGAGTTCCTGTTTGGAGACCGCCTTTCTTCCATTGAAGCCAAGGTACTGAAGGTCAAAGAAGACTGGTTCTTTACAGCCAGGGGTGTGCATATGACCGTCAGGCAGCTCGAACGTCAGTGGCCTTTGTTAGCTTTCTGTCGTCTTGCTTCCAAGAGGAGAATGTCCTGGGACATTACTCCATCTCAGGGGGGAGCGGTAGTAGGCATCATCAGAATTGATTCTTCTTCTGATCAGAGGGATACTCTGGCCGCCTCGCGAGCTGGTACCTCTTTCACCTGGCGGACTCTTCGTCCTGGAAGTATTTATAGTGATGTTCCCGTCAATACTTTTGCCTTGGGTGCCTCGACTTTTGCTCGTCGCATGTTGTTGATGGAACAATCATACCCCAAGGGAGACTTTCGGGTAGAGGGTTGGTGTCATTATGTTTCAAAATGGGACAAACTGACACACTGGATCCTGTCGCAATTTTAGACTGAGCTCCAAGAGATTGGGCTGACCGCCGCGATCCGTGCCACTCAGGCAGGTATAGACATTAACAGGCACATGTTCCTTGCACTTTTGGAGATGTTTGATACCCATACTGGGACCTTCTTCACTCCAGTGGGGGAGCTAGGGCTCGCGTTTCATGAGATGTACGAGGTATCAAAACTCCCCTGGGGATCGAAACCTTACGAGGAGTACTTCCCGACCAATGAAGAATTCCAGGTCTTGGGGGACAAAGCTGATGAGATGATGGCTGTCTTCAAAGAAGTAGCGAGTCATCACTACTATATGCAGAAGAAGGACAGGGGCGGGACACAGCCTCATGTGACTGCTTGGAGAGATCACATCTTTAGGCAGGACAAAGAGGATCCTTTCCATTTTTCTACTCCGTCGGCACTTTCTCGTAACGAGGTGCTTTCCGAAATGAGCAGGTTAGGCGAGAAGAATTCCTAGGAGAACGAGGACCAGCAGTCGGATGAACGCTCTTATAGCTGTTTTTGGCATCTCAACTATCGGATGTCGCCAAAAGCAGTATTAGTCGCGTACCTTATGGTTTGGCTCCGGGACCATGTCTTCTCAGGCGGGTCTGGCTCTGTAAAGAGGGTGACTCGGAACTTAATTCTGCTGGCTGTGAAGTTGGCCTTCGGCCGTCCTTTAGCTTTACTCCCCGCAATGGTGTGTAACCTGCTGTGGGGTCTACGAGAGTTTGCGGGAGATGTCGTTCATGAGCGAGGCAAAAACAACAACTTCCCGCGTGCCGAACTGCCGTTTTATTATTTGATGGGGTGGTTAATTTTACACCATCCCAATGTGATGAGCCTGGGTTCGGAGGAAGACCACAGGTCCGAAGATGCATTCCTCCGACGTTTCCACCGGAGAAATTGGTCGCACACTGGTGTTCCTGTTTGCAGAAAAGTTTTATCCCATCTTCAGGGATGGGAGATCGCCAAAGTTGGTCCTGTCTTTTTCGATTTTGAGGCCAACGAAGATCTGATGGACTCGGGTGAAGATGCCACCACTCTGTCTCCATGGGGATTCCGCTGGTTACAAAGTATCCGGCCGTCCCATTTGGTATATCGGAACAGAAACCAGTGTTACCTGGAACCGTATTTGCCGAGCCGCTTTGCAAGGTAATTCGGATACGCTCAATTGATGTTGGATAATCCCAGTATCACCTTGGGGTACGCTGGAAGTTTGCTGGATGGTGCACGAGCTTGGCATTACTATAATGCCGGATGTACTGGAGCCCGCTTTACGCTCCCTGTCCAGAATCCGCGGCCGACGATTCTTTACTCAGCCGCCAAATTTTACTGTGTTATGACTGCCGCGCCCGCCGGATATGATAGGGAGACCAGTTTTATTGCAGGCACCCATTTAGCGGCGGGTGCAGACACTTTGGCGAAGGCTCGATCGTACCGTCCGCCCGAGTCGGGTTATCGAGGCGCCCCCGCCGTATCTACCGGGGGTCAAGAAAAACCCTCGGTCGATCAAACGAAAAGGCGTGCAGATACAAAGGTCGACTCTCCTGTATCGAAAAAGCAGAAGAAGGCGTCGTCACCGACAGTATCCTCGGACTCAGCATCTGCAGAGGTAAGGCGTCCCGTAAGGTCTGGTTTCAAGTTCAGCTTCTTATGTAATCATGCTTCTTCCTTTTTTGTAGGAGCCGCTGAAAAGAAAGCCCCGCACTCCAAAATTTGGTGGGAGCAGGCCAAAGGAGATGGCGGGCTCGTCTGAAGTGCGTATTCCGCCAACTATGATGTCTCCCATGGAGGAGAACACCGAGGATGTTGTTGTAGAGATTCCAGCATCCCCGGATTATGTCAGACGGGAAGCTGAGGATGCAACAACTTCCGAAAAGATGAAGGCCACAGCATCGGCCTTGGATGTCGAGGGTCCAACAGAACTGCAAAAACCTGTTGTGAGGGTAACAGGTATGGTTGGAATAGAGGAGAGGGTTGATTCCCCTCCTTGTCTTGATGAAGGGGGGTCGGCTGCAGCATTGCCGAGTCCTACCCCAGCCTCAATAGTTGAGGTGGCTACCGATCAGGAGGTAGCGACAGATGCTGCCCCTGTGGAGGGATTTGATGACGAGACCCGTCTGCCGATCACGACCGCTGGGGCGGGTCAAGAGACAAATGATGATCCCCCATTCTGCCAGGGGAGGTACTGGTCGCTGATAGGACGTTGGGGGTAGAAGAGGTGGCTGTTGACGTCGGTGGTTCCTCCGGGCTTGAGAAGGACAAGGGTGTGGAACCCTCTATTACTCCTTCTACTTGGGGTACTATCTCGACGCCTGTGTCGGCTTCCTCTGTTCTTTCGGCTCCTCGGGCTAGCAGTCTGGCCCCTGTCGATGAATAGCCTATTGATGCCGAGGTTCAAGCCTCGTAGGTTGAGGTTGGCGGATCTTCTTCCGGTCCGCTAACTGTAGTAGCTCCTCCAACTCCTGCTATGACGCCGCAGGTACTGGCGGACGCAGACGAATATATGAAATTCCTCGTCGAGGGGGTGTACAAAATGCTACAGAGGGGTATATCTGCGGTGATGGATGCCAATGGGAGCTTTACGACGGCAAAAACTCTGGCAATGCCCTGTATCCAGCTGATCCGCATTCACCAAGGCCACGACCATATGGCCAAAATTCTGGAGGCTTCGGTGATCGAGCTGGACGAGCGTCTTGCGAAACTTCAGCGCATCCAGCGAAATGACCTCTCCGTCCTGATAGATGCGGAGAAGGAAAAGTTGATTGCCTAGATCGAGTCTTCCTACCAGGCCACTGTGGGCATTTGGGAGCGCAAGGTGGCTGAGACTGAGGCTACGGTAGAGCAGTTGTCTCAATCCATGAAGAAGACGATGGAAACGCGAGCTGCGTTGGATGCTAACATCGCAGAGATCAACACCCAGATACGCCGCCTTGAGGACCAATGGGCCCGACTCCAGTTAGATGCCGAACGTGTCCGGGCTGAACACGTAGCATTCAAGAAGGAGGAAGCGACTTTTACTCAGCGGACTCTTGCCTTGGCTCAGCAGCGACAACAGCTTGATGAGAAGCATGAGAGCGAAACTTCCGCTGAGGCTGTTGAATTGATGCGTCAAGAAGCTGAGCGTCGAGTCCTGGCGACTGTGGAGACCCGTACAGCCGACTTAAGACGTCGAGTCAGAGAGCTCTCAGCCCATCCTGGAGAGGTTTAGGGACTGTAGCTTCTCCCTTTTTTATGTTCTTTTGCAACCCTTGCTGGAGGATAGTGTAGTTCTGTACTCTCTTTTTTTTAGAAAATAAAGAAGTACATAACCTTTTTTGTGATGTGTTCATTTTTGTTATTATGAACTTGATGATTTGTGTGGACCTATTATCTTTTGCGCACCTTGGTTTTTAGGTACAGATAATAAGTTTGAAGGAACCAACATGTTTGCTGAAAGGTGATGTGGACATGGCAATCATTGGGTTTAAAATGATAGAATCTTCCTACTCAGAGGTATTATGGACGTGGTAGGAATGATCCTGGGGGATATGCTGAACAACTCAGAGGTGATGTGGACGTGGAAGTTCTGCGATCAATGTACGACAACGCAGGGGTTGTTTGTACGAGATGTTTACTCAGAGGTAATGTGGACATGGTAAACATGAAGGGTAGCGTCGGCTTACGTAGCGTAAGATTCCGCTTTGTAGGGTGTAGAGGAACAACTCAGAGGTGATGTGGACGTGGTTGTCTTTCTACTAAAGGATACCACGGAACAGCTGGGTTCCGGAAGCGTATGAGTTTGTGGAAGGAGATTATGTGTGAGCCCCGATGATTGGGCCCACAGATCCCCTTTGGGGAAGTACATGTCTGAAGGATGTCAAGAATAGTACTTCTTTAGGAACTTGCCATTGATGGGCATCATGAACAAGTCCCCATTGGGTTTGGCGAGGCGGTAAGCACCGTTTGAGTATACTGTCTCTATGATGAAAGGTCCTTCCCACTTGGGCTCGAACTTTCCTGGTGTCTTGTGAGTTAACACCATTAGCCTTCTGACTGCTAAAACCAGGTCGCCAACTTGGAAAGTCCTCTGTTTGACCTTCTTGTTGAAAGCCTGTGATATACGGGCTTGGTAGAGCTTGATGCGTTGTTGAGCCAGGAGACGCTTCTCATCGAGTGCCTCCAGTTCCCACAGACGACGACGTTGATTGTCCTCTTCTGTGAGTTTGTTTGTTATTGCTACACGGAGTGAGGGTATCTGGATCTCGAGAGGCAGTACCGCTTCGCTTTCGTAGACCAGAGAGAATGGTGTGTTGCCTGTTGGGGTCCGTACCGTTGTGCGGTAGGCCCAAAGGCATTCGCCAAGCTTTTCGTCCCAGTCGCGTTTGTTGGATGACACGACCTTTTTGAGCAGCCTAACGATAGTTTTGTTGAACGCCTCTGCTAACCCGTTTGCAGCCGGATTGTAGGCGGTGGATGCCACATTTTGAATGCGATTCTTGTCACAGAACCTGCTAAAAATATGGCTGATAAACTGAGGACCATTGTCATGAATGATCCGACGGGGTACTCCGAAACGGTAAATGACATGGTATTTGATAAAGCTGACCACCCTGGAGCTCTTTACTTCCGCCAGTGGGACTACTTCTGCCCATTTGGAGAAGTAATCGGTGATGGCCAGGATGAAGCGGTGTCCTCTTGATAAAGGAGGGGTGATTGGTCTCACAATGTCCATGCCCCAGGCTTCAAAGGGCCAGGAGGCGACTGTAGGATGTAGTGGTTCAGACGGTTTATGTATGAAGTCTGTATGAAGTTAGCATGCGTGACACTTCTTAGCATATTCAACAGCGTCGGCGGCCATGGTTGGCCAGTAGTAGCCCATACGTCGCAGTCGATCCTGCAACTTAGGACCGGGTTGATGAGCTCCACAAGTTCCATCATGAGCTTCTCGAAGAGCTTCGGCTGCTTCTTCGTTGGACAGGCATCGAAGGAGGAGCCCATCGAAGGAGCGTCGGTACAGCATTTTGGTAGCTGTATCGTAGTAGAATCAAAGAGAGCGTCTCCTGACTGAGACGGCTTCCTTCGGGTCCGCTGGAAGGATTTCGTAGACAGCGAAGTCGATGAACGAGAACCTCCAGTCTCGGACATTAACACCAGTGTTCGTCGGCATGGCGTGAGCCACTCGCAAGCATAGGTTGCTTCTAGGACAAACCAAGTCTCGGCCAGTTATCGTGACATAGTGTTGAGTCCCAAGGGATGCTGCCAATGAGGCTGCGAGGCCAGCCAGAGCGTCAGCCTCCAAGTTTTGTAGACGAGGTACATGTTCGATGAAGAACTCGGTAAAGGTTGAAATGATGTTCAATGCAACTTCATGGTAAGGGATCAGATCTTCATGGCGAACCTCGTATTGCCCCCGAATATGGTTCACGACGAGTTTTGAGTCACCGTAGGCTTCCAGATGGTCCACCCCCAGCTGTTGTGCGAGCTGGAGTCCTATGATGAGTGCGTTGTACTCGGCAACATTGTTGGAGCACGGCTTCGAAAGGGAGTAAGCACGCTAGATGACCAACTGATCGGAGGAGACTAAGACTACCCCCACTCCTGCGATGATTTGGCCTTTGGGGCCTGTTCTTGAAGCGTCATCGAAAAACATCCGCCAAACGGAGCTTCCTTCGGTGATGTTAGATTCTTGGACCTCATCCGGGATGTCTTCATAGAGTTTTGAGGATTCTGGAATGGGATGTGCAGCTAAAAAGTCAGCCAGAGCTTGACCTTTAACAGCTTTTTGCGGGACAAACACCATATTATACGGTGTTAGCAAGATCGCCCATGTGGCTAGCCGGGAGTTCAATGATCCTGGCTTCGTCATGAGGACTCTGAGCGGATTGACTCAGAAAATGACATGAATTGTCTGGCCCGAGACATAATGACGAGTCTTCTGGATAGCAAACACCAAAGCCAAGCACTCCTTTTCAACGGGATTGTATCGATGTTCGGCCCCGATGAGCGTTCGACTGAGGTAGTAGATTGCTTGCTCATAGCCTGTATCGCTGTTTTAAGCCAGCAGAGCGCCAAGGGAATGATCCATGGCACGGACGTAGAGGAGAAATGGTTTGCCGGCGACAGGTGCCACCAGGACTGGTGGGCTCGTCAAGTAGGCTTTGATGTCGTCGAAAGCCTTTTGGCACTCCTCTGTCCAGACATAAGAGACTCCCTTCTTCATGAGCTGAGTAAAGGGTTGACATTTACCGGAGAGGTTTGCTATGAACCTCCGGATGTATGCCAGACGTCCCTGTAAGCCCCGAAGTTCTCGAAGATTCTTCGGAGGGTCCATGTTGAGGATGGCTTTGGTCTTCTCGGGATCAACATGAATGCCTTTCGCCGTGATGACAAAGCCCAAGAATTTGCCGCTAGAAACCCCCAGAAAGGATTTAGCGGGGTTCATTTTGAGTTGATGTGCCCGCATGAGATCGAAGACTGTCTTCAGATCCTGTAGGTGATCTCCTTTGAGGCGGCTCTTGACTGCGATGTCGTCAACATAGCATTCGACTGTCTTACGAAGATATTGACAGAAGATGGTGCTCATAGCTCTTTGGTATGTTGCACCGGCATTCTTCAAGCCGAAAGGCATCACTGTGTAGCAGAAAACACCCTTCGAAGTCCGGAATGACGTGTGTTTTACGTCATCGGGAAACATCTTGATTTGATTGTAGCCTGAATACCCGTCCTTGAAGGACATGCGTTCAAAGCCACATGTGTTGTCGATCATCACATCGGTGATTGGAAGCGGGAATTCGTCCTTCGGGCAAGCAGAGTTGAGGTCCCTGAAGTCGATACAGACTCGTATCTTCCTATTCTTCTTGGTGACAGGTACGACGTTGGCTACCCAATCTGGGTGCTGTTCCTCACGGATGAAGCCGCTGGTCAAGAGTTTGTCCACCTCCTGATCGATGGCATTCATGATGTCCGGACGGAAATGTCGCTCTGTTGTTGTTTGATAGGTTTGGCATCAGGTAAGATGTTCAACCTATGCATTGCGATCTGTGGATCGAGTCCCGGCATGTCTTCGTAGCTCCAGGCAAAGACGTCGATATACTCTTTAGCCAGCTGGATTAGAGACTCTCGGTCTTCTCCTTCTAGGCTTTTGCTGATGAAGATGGGTTTGGAAGAAGATCCGTCCCCAAGGTCGATCTGCTCGACTTCGTCTTCGGTGAGAGGTTCACGTAACTCAAAATGAGACTCCCATTGTTCTCCTAGGCGTTGAGCCCAGGGTTCTTCTTCGAAGGGTTCCGGCGCTTGGTCTTCGCCTTCACCTTTTTGAGGTTGTGCTGACGTCATGTTAGCTGACAGCACTTTCCTGAAGACTAATCCGATACTGGTATCGGAATCCCAAGTCGATGCTTCGGACGAGTGGGAATGTTCTATGTCTTCTGCGTCTGAACTCTCTGGAGCTGCTGGCGGCGTGACATAGCCTACCCCCCGTCGAGTCCGATTGTAGTAGTCCTGCGGCTTTCCCTTAGGTGTCAGAAGCCGGAGCGGGAGACGTCGACCCTTGCCGTAGTTTAGGCCTTTGTTGCTTTTTAGGTCGTAGCCCATCTTTTGGATGATGTGCTTTGCCGTATCCGTGTACCGATAGACTTGTACTCTGCCGGTATCAGGTTCTGGCTCGAGTGGCGGGAGGTCTTGATGACGCTCGACTTTGCCCAAAATGATGGATCCTTCGTCTCGGCTTCGTGGAGGGGCTATGAAACAGACTCCTTGAGACGAGACTACTCGATTTACATGATGGACGGTCGTTATTTGTGTTTGCAACGACCGTAGAACGTTATCTAATATATACATGGCATTCCAGTGCGGAAGACAAGAATAATTAAAAGACACTCTATTATTGATAAAATACGAGATCTTATCCCGTGGGATTACATTGTCTAAGGAGGGTGCATCTACATCAGCAGAGATATATTCGCCAAGCTCCTCATCTGTAAGCACTGGGGTCGGATCAGGAGAATCCACCACAGCTTTGACTTTGGGGTCTAAGAGGGTTATGTGAGCCCTCTCTGGCATCTTGGATGACTGCGGGGGCTTGCCCTTAAGACGCACCTTCAGAGGTGCCTCAACTGCGCCTCCTGTGAGTGGTGCCTTCCCCTGTAATTTTGCCACCAGGGGAGCCGATGTTTGAGGCGGCTTTTCCTTGAGGCGTATCTTCAGGGGAGCCTCAGGAGTCGGTGCTTTCCCTGATAGTTTGATGCTCATTGGAGGCACCTTCTGGGGTGGTTTGCCCTTCAGTCGGATCTTCAAAGGGGCGTCTGGAGTCATCTCAGGCTCCGTGTCCGGCTCAGTTGCCGTTTCTGCCTCATCATCAGCATCGTTGGCTTCCTCCTCGTCAAGTGGCTTGTACAAGTCAGAATCGGTGAAGTAGGCTTCAATCCCTTTGAAAGGATCGATGTCTGCGAATTCCGTCCGGATGACGCCGTTGGTGGATACATATTTCATACATTGGTGGAGCGTGGAAGGCACCACCATGTACTCATGTAGCCATGGTCGGCCGAGCAGGATGTTGTAGTTGACCTCGGCATCCACCACATAACAAGTCACCTCAGTTTTGAGGTTGCCGATGTGACACTTCAGTCGGATCTTGCCCAGTGGCTCGCTTTTGCTAGCGTTGAAACCACTGATGGTTGTGTTGGAGGGCGCCAGCCGGTACATTGGGATCCCCAGTTTTGATAGCAGCGCCTTCGGGATGATGCTGAGGGAAGACCCTGGATCGATCTGAATCCGGCTCACCTTGACTGAACCGACGTACCTTGTGTAATACAGCGGTCGGTTATGTCGGTGGTGCTTGAGCAGCATGTCTTGTTGGGTGAAAGTTATATTGGGATAACTTCATCCGCACAATGACAGTGCGCACAAGTAGTTGGAAGGTCTTCAGGCTGCTTGACCTGACTGAGAAAGGATTCAGCGTCCTTCAGAGCTTCGCAGAGAGCTTCTCGGGAGTCTTTGGAAAGACGCAGAAGCTCGAACAAAGACAGGCGTGCAGGAGTACTGGCCAGTTGTGCCAGTATGTCAAAGTTGTGGGGCTTGGCTAGCCCCGAAGCATTCTCCTTCCATAGAGGTATGTCGAAACGGGCCTCCACCTGCTTCTGCTTATTGGCTGCTGAGGGTTTAGACGGGCCCTCCTCAGGGATGGTGCCAGGAGGCACCACCTCGGCGGCAGCTTCGCCGGGCTGGGCGTTCTGTTGTGCACGCGTCTGCACTGGAAGTGTCTCTTCCGTTGAAGAAGAGACCGTACGGCAAGACTTAATCTTCTTGCCTTTTGATTTGGAGGTAGAGCGTACCTCCGATTGAGTCACCTCGGAGACGAGGTTGGGGTGAACCCAGAGGACCTCTCCTCGAGATGTGGGGAGTGGGATGAGTCCACTCGCATTGTCACGGGTAGGTGGCAAGTTCACCACCTCCATTGTCGCCTTAGGGATGGGGACGACGCCATCTTGTGTGGTAGTCGGCGGCAAGGTGCCGAACTGAAGTAACACCACATTGGCTGACACCGTCTTCTCTTTATAGTCGACGGAGATTACATCCGCATTGATCATGCTGGATGTAATTCTTGAGGACGTAGCAGTCCTTGGTCGGGTGTCCGACAAACCGATGGTAGTGACAGTACCTCGGGTTGTCCACTTTCCCAACTTCATCGGGCCGCTTTGGGTCCGGGAGCTTGATCTTGTCACCCTGCTTCAGTATTTCAAAAAGTTGCAGGGTGTCTTCGTCATTGAATGAATACACCTCCTTGGGTCTCGGTGCCAGTGGAGGCTTCTGAGTAGGCGCAGATGCGCCTTTCTAGGCATTAACAGTCAATGCCTATTTCCCCTTTGTTTCTCGTCCGGAGTTGTTGGCTGCAGACCTTTTTCCCTTATCATCAAAGGCGGGGAAGCTGACACCCAGAAGACGTGCATTGGCCGCCTTCTTTTCTGCGGCTTCAGCTTCGATGATCAGGGAGCTCCAGTCGGAAGGGGGAGTAGAGTTGAGCCAGAACTTTACTGCAGGCAGCATGTTCATGCTGCAAGAGGAGAGGAGCGCATGTTCTGGCATGCCTGGAGGTAGCCTGAAGCAGGCCTATCGAAAGCGTTCGATTAACACCCGAACCGTTTCTTTCTCCTTCTGGCGTATCTCTATGAGAGATGCCATCGTCATGTCCTTCCCGCCGTCGTAGAAGCGATCGAGGAAGAGGCGTGTCAAGTCGTCGAAGGACGATATAGAATTGTCGGGGAGGCTGCAGTACCAGTCATATGCCACCCCTTTTAGGGCCCCAACAAAGATGCTGGTGAGGAGTGCGTCCTCCTTTGGAAGATGCTCCGTCTGTGACTGGAAATATGTCAGGTACCGACGCAGAGAGTCCTTCCCGTCGTACGGTGTGAGTGTTTGTGGTTTATACTTTGGGGGATAAACCATCTTGTTCCACTCGAGGGAATAAGGCTGGGGAATGCCCATTTTCTGGCGCTCTTCTTGCCTGTTTTTGGACTCGAAGCGCTCCCGCAAGTCCTTGATCATTTCGACCACATCCTCCGTGGAGCTAGGAGTCGGAGAAGGTGGTACCATCTGGAGTAGAGCGTTTGAGGGCTTCGACGTCCGGGGTACTTCTGTGTCTGAGGGTGCCCGTTGAAGGGGTACACTCGACTCCCCATTGGCTCCTGGATCGGGACCGGTTGAAGGTGTTCTGGTCAAGGTCGACCGTATATCAAACACTGCTTGAGTCAGTGCTTGCATAGAGGCAGAGAGGGTTTTGAGTCCTCCCTCTAATGAGTCTAAGCGCTGGACAATGTCCTGCGGCGGCGCATCAGACTCGGAATCACCCCCAGTCATGTATACTGTCATGACACGGCCGGGGGTGGATGGATTGGTTGAGGCTTCGCTCTCGGCCTCACTTTCATGTGGGGGAGTCATCTCTCCTGGTGTTCCACCTTGGCCGCCCCCAGCCACATTCTGGAGGTCATTCTCGACGGGCGCATCTGCAAGGGCCTGATTGCCCTCAGCTCCGTCTTGAAGGGCCTCTTCGTCTCTACCCCCAGCCGTGTCCTGGGGGACATCCTCATTTTGAGGGGCTTCTGGGAGGCTGACTTTGCCTCGAGGATGAAGATCCGTCGCAGCTGTGCTTTGGACATCTTCGTCTTCGGAAGGAGGCTCAACAAGGGTCTGACTACCCCCAGCTTCCTCCAAGAACTTCTTCCTCGACCGAGTGCCTTCGAACACTCCAGAGGTCGAGACAGCTGCCTTGGTTTTCCTCGGCTGGCTTTTGGATGAAGACGAGGAATTACCAATCGTCTTTCGGACTGACGAGGAGTTGGAGATCATGTTGCATGAAGCAACCCTTGGCTCCTCTTCTGTTGACACCTTCATCCCGAGGCGATGTCGGAGGGGTGTCGATGATTGCAGCCGCTGGAAGACTGACTGCCTTGGTGGTACTGCTGCCTTGCAACAGCAGTTGATGGTGACCACCGTACAAGTATGCCCCGTGAGAGGCGAATCGTGCCTGTTGGTCGACTCTCCTGACCGGCGCTTGTGAGTGATCATGTTACGCAGGTCGTTGGAGGAGAGTGCTACCTTCGCACCCCCTTCAGGCGCATGACAAGGCCAAACGCCGGGATGGTCAGGTGAGTACTGCGCCCCCTGATCTAATACCAAGCAGGCATCACGATCAGTAGTGGGGGAACCACAACATTTGAAGTGACTTGAACGGACCTCAAACGCACAACCAGAGGAGGCGCGGGAGTTCAAGACCACTGAATTTGCCTCACTCGACTTGGTTGTGCACGCAGTAGATGCGCCCAAGTGAGATAAGGACTTTGAAGGTCGACTCGTTTTTGGTGCAGAGGCACCTGATTCGACCTTGTACAGCTTGCCATCGGCAGCGCGCGTGATTATGAGCGCGTGCCTCCGGCCTGCTGCTGGCATAGCACATTTGTGGCGCATGGCCCGTGCCGCCTTGGATTTCTTTGTACTAGCCCGCTGGGGCGCATAGTACTCAGCATCCAAATTCTTCTCGCCATTACAGCGAGTGAGTCTGTCAAAGACAGAGACTTTTTGTGGCGCATCAGAGGTGATGCGCGGGGTATTGGCTGCGCCCCTGCTCCGTCAACGCATCTTCCTCGCCTGAGAGGGAGATGGCTGGGGAACGTGGTCAGCCGCACGCTTCCCCGAGAGATGCGCTGCATCAGCGGGCGCACCTTGGTTGCTGAAAACGTCAACAGGAAGGGAGGGCTGGATTGGCGCATTCCCTTCAGTGGTGGTGCCCGAGGCGTCGACCTTGTGCACCCAGACACGGCGGGTCTTCTTCGGCTTCGGCAGCCGCTTCGAAGGACTCGCACTTCCTTCAGAAATGAACTCCTCGTACGCCTGTTGATTGAGGCGCATGACCAGCGTCTTGTGGGAGGAGCCCACCTTCACGTCGTCGGCCTGTGACACGACTTTCTCGGAAGAGGAGAAAGAAGTCCCCAGCAGAGTCGCCAGCTTGTTTGCCATTAAAATTGTTTGATTGAAAACTTTAACACAAACAGAACAGTGTTACAATATAGGACTTAGATGTAGTCCTAGGAGTACATTTTTGTTTAATCTGGGTCCTTAGTGCCAATGGAGCGAGTGGTAATGCGTTGACTCCGTTGACGGGCTGACGATGGTTATCGGTTCTCTGAAGGTGTAGATTGCTCTGGGTACTGGAGCTTGCCGAGAGGAGGAAGACGTTGAGTGTCTGTCTCTGTCTCTCTGGTGATTCTCTGTATGTTCATTGTGGATTCTGTGCCCGTGAGAAGGAAATGATCCATCTATTTATAGTTTTGCAGGCTGGCTGCTCATGCGCGCATGTAGGATGCGCTAGTGTGTGGGGACGCCACGTGGGGATTGCTGATGGAGGCACGTGGGATGCGCACTAATCGAGGGGTAGAATTCTTCATACTGCTGTTTGTGAGCCGGCACGTAGCAGAGGAGAAGATCTTTCTGTTGCTGAAATCTTGGATGAGTTGAGTCAAAGGACACGCGTCATTGACCCATGGCTCAGAGATCTCGGATTTGGTGGGGAAAAGTGATCTGGTGAGCTGCGCCTTAGATTGGACGCAGGAGGAGGCTGCGGCTCGTAACCTTTAGGAGTTACAAACCGTTCGGGGCGCATGGCTTTTGAGGCGCATGCAGGCGACTTTCCTTCTGTCTTTTGGGATCAGAGAGCAGTCTGAAGCGCATAGATTTTGAGGCGCATGCAGATTTGGGCGTATGGCTGTAGAGGCGCATGCGGGTGGTTGAGTGGCCACGTGGCAGTAGCCATCGGGATAAAGTCATGATGACGCTGATGTTGCCGACGCTTCGTTTTCTGAAAAAGCTGTCAACTGTTCAGACTTTGGGAGGTGTGCTGCCAACTCTGTCAGTTCAGCATTTAATGTTTCTGACATTCGATGGACAGCTGAGTGGGCGCGTTGATTGGTGTTCCACTCGGTATGGAGATGTGGGGGGCGCATCCTCTGTGATGCGCCTGTTACTGAAGGGCGCGTCCGTGTGATGCGTTGTCTGACTGGCGCATCCGACATGTCTTTTAATGATGCGGCTGTTTCGCTCCTCGAGTGCTTTAAATAGCCGTTTGGCTGAATTCGAGGCGTCCGGTTCATCCATTTAATGCAAGTTCATTGCTCAGAATTCGGAGAGCCATCCATTTGGCGCGTGGGTTTGATCTGCCCGGCCTATAAGTAGTGGCATGGAGAGAGGGTTTGCTTCTCGTTCTCTCACGTACTTCCAACCATGAACTTGGGTACTCGAGTGCATTCTGTTGATGAAGTGCTCCCGAGGGTGAAGATGAGACGCCATGTCGTCGTTGCTGCACTTGAAGGTGACTGTTACATCCAAAAGACGGAGTCGAGGGCTTCCGAGGCAGGCGAAAGGTGCATGTTGCATCCAAAGATAGGGATGTTCGGGCCTCGTCTCCGTCGTTCCGGAAGAGCCGTAGATCGGAATGGCGGTGCTAGGCTCTTTCTTCCTTCAAAGTGGGTGTCGCCCACTCTGGTTGTGTTGAAAGCTGCTCCTTTAGCCGTATTTCGATTACGGTCTTCCTTGGTCTTTGGAGGCTCTTTCGAAGCCTCCTCTGGCCACAGATTTGCGGTGCTCTTCTCTTCCTTGGTTCCAGCCAGAGGGTTAAATGCTTTGTTTAGTCGAAGCACTTATCAGGTGAGCCTGGCTGGAAGAGCGGCACATAACTGGGCTGCTGAAGGGATGCACATAACTGAGCTGGATGCACATAACTGAGCTGCTGAAGAGATGGTGGGATACGCCTGGTTGGAGGCGCATGGTATCTGTTGCGCCTAACTGGCGGCACATGGTGACTGCTGCGCCTATCTGGAGGCACATGGTGGCCGCTGGCTGTAGACTTAGGATCTTTCTTTTGTAGAGATTCTCCTTTGTACAACCTTTTCTAGACATGTAATAGACTTTTGTATATAAATAAAAAATCCTTTTTCAAATGTCTATACTTATTGACTTTGCTGTGAAGTGTTCTGTCCGAGTTCTGGCGCATGTAGTGTCTGGCGCATGGGCTTTCTGGTTATAAAATTCCATGCTTCTACAGCTAGAAAAGCATAATTTTGTATAAATAATTATGCATACATATCTCATAATCAATTATTAGTTTTTTTTTAATAATAAGGTAATTTTTGAAATTATTATTATAGTATTTTTTTTGAAAACATATTTTGGAATTTTGTGGCAATTTAAATTTTGATTTAATTTTATGGATTGATTTAAATAAGTAAATTAATATCTATATTTGAAATTGATTTGATTTTAAGCTAAAAGAATTTAATTGGATTTAATTTGGATTTGGATTTGGATTTGATTGATTTAAATTAAATTACGAATTATCTATTTTTGGGTTTTAAATCTTTTCCTAGTCCTTATCCAATTGAAAATTTCCACATCCTATAAATAGGCAGGTACTCCTCCATTATTTCTCCACAATTCATCCTCCATAAATTCCACAACCCAAATAGTGCATCGTGTCCGTGTCTCCATCTTTTTTCACTATTTTTTCTTTATTACAATTACATGTATCTTCTTCGTGTCCACACACGGACACATGTTCTCATCCTTCCCCGACACCAAGCTCTAAACCTAAAACTCAATTTCTAGCAAACCCAAACCCTAATCCTATTCTAATCCCTAATCTCTTTCTCTAACCGACTGTCCCTGCCCGTCCTCTCCTCGTCTCCACCTCGACACCTGCTGCCCCGACTAAACCCATAGTTTCCACCACCACCGCCCGACTCCGTTCCCTGTGACCACACCATCACCCTCCGAGTCCACAGCAACCCAATCCCGGCAAGCCCGACTCCATATACCTACCGCCAGTATGACCGAACTACCGCAGCCACGCACCACCACCATCACCACCTGCCGTCACCACTGCCACCATCACCTACGCCCCTGCTACTGCAGCCTACCAATGCCATCACCGGCGAAGCCGCCCATCACCTCTGTCATCCGCCGCACTCCCGGCAACCCGCAAACCCAACACAGCCACACAAGAAGCAAAAGCCCTAAATTACGGAACGCCCTTACCTCGTCGACCGGCTACCCCCGCCGTAGCTCGTGCGCCGTCCTCCACCAGCCCTCTCCGTCGCCCCCGCCTGGCCGCCGCCGGAGCGGTGAGCCACAACCGACCGCCCTCCTCCGCACAGCCTCCGCTCTCCCGATTTTCCTTTCTCTTTCCTCCGACCCGCAGCATCGACCCTCGCCGCCGCGCCACACCGGAGACTCCGTCGCCCGTCCAGCGCCGCGCCCCTTCCTCTTCCTCCACCTCACAGACCCGCGCTCACCGTCCGCCGGAAAACCTCTCCTCCGCAAAACCCTCTTTTTCTCTTCCGCCTCCTCCGCGCCCCGCGCCAAGTCGACGGAGACGCGCCGCGGAACCCGATCGCCGCTCTTCTCCCCCTCTTCCCTCTCGCTCCCCAGCCCTCTCTTCGATTTTTTTCCTTCTCTCGTCACTCTTCTCTCCCTTCCCCATTTTGAAGAGAACAGCAGCATTTTATTTGTTCATTCTTTCTTTCTTTCTTTTTTGGTTGGTTCTGTTTATTACTGCTTCTTTTTTTTCTTTTTTGTATTATTATTATTATTATTATTATTATTATTATTATTATTATTATTATTATTATTATTATTATTATTATTCATCTTATTATTATTGTTATTATTATTATTTCATTGTCACTATTATTGTTATTATTATTCTTAATATTATTATTATGATTATTAGTATTAGTATTTTCATTTTCATTTTATATATTGTTGTTGTTATTTTTGTAAATAAAAACTATTTATTTGCTACTATTATTATTTTAGAAATTTATGGACACATTATTTTCTAACCGTTTTCAAAGATAGTTTTCACCAAAAATTTTACTTCAACAAAATTAGGTTTTTGTCTTAAACTAGTTTTCTAGATTTGTAAATATCTATCAATAACTTTTTATTAGTAAAATATAGTTTAGCCTAAATCAAATTTTCCTTTATTTTTAAATATTTATAAAATATTATTTTACTAATAAAAATAGAGCTCCTATCTAATTATCCAATTTTGACAACTTAGAGTTTTGCCAAAAATAACTTTTGACTTTAAGTATTTCTTTTAGACTCAAACTAGTTTTCGATTATTATAAATAGTTTTTCTAAATTTGTATATATATTATTTCCTTCGATTTCCTCCAGTCCGTGACTAAATCCCATTATTCCTATTCCTTCGCCAATTCGAGACTACCTTATGTCCACCCTAACTAATTGGACCATTCTGTACCCAATGAAACTATCCGTGCCACCAACAGAGGTCACCTTGTGTAGTTGTTACACCGAAGTCGTAGTTCATGCCACATTGATCATCGCAGCACACCAGGCGTCCTACCAGGCAAGACACTTTGCCATTTGCTGTTTATTTATTTTAGCTCATACTTCATGCATTATTTATTATTTTCTTTATACAAAATAAACTGTGATACATGGCATAACCTGTTTGAACTTACTGTTCATTTATATTTCCTGCTATGTATTATTTTTCTTACACATTAAACCTAGAATTAAGGGACCACCTTGTGTGTTGCATTCATTGGCCTTGACACGTTGTAACACGAAGTTGTGTGTCGTATGTAGAACACGGACATGCGTGACTGGCTGGCCACCGGTGCGTATAAGCCGTGCGATAGAAATAACCGCTAATAGAGATTGTATGCTAGTTTGCCTTAGCGGTTATAGAGGTTTTCTGTTGTGGATACAACATAGTAGGCATTGGACGGGGAGAACAATTCCTTAGCGTATGGGCTTCGATGCACTTTTCCTTTTGTAACCCGTGAGCTCCGCCGGAGACGCGGGTCAGATTACCCATGATTACTGACGGGCACTGACGTTCTGCGGAACGTTATGCTCTTACTGATTGGGCCTCTAGTGCCCTAAGGGGGGACTATGCCGATCCTATTTAGCCATGACCCATACGTAGGAAGGATTGTTCTTAACTACATTTCACTTAGAACGGTTAGGCACCTTTATCCGTTAGGTACGAGTACTTTTGGTTTGGGTACTTGTATCTGACCGTGGCTTGGAACAATAACTTGTCGCGGATTAGTTCGTCACATCTTGTCCTTGTTTGGTTGTAGGTGTGACTTACTACTTCGATGAGAAGGTATTGAACCTTGTTGGGGTCCGGATACCATATTGGATTCATAGCATGAAAAGATACATCACTGTAAATTATTTTACCATCTCCTGTCCTTGTTTGGTTGGGGGGATGGTACGCTCGTTCAATAAGTGTGTATTGGACCATGTTATAATTCAATTGACTTATTTATTTGAGTAATATTTATTCAGTTTATATGACATGATATTATGTGTCTTGTTACGTCCCTCTGAGGACCTGGTTCTCTCTCTAGGTGTGTGCTCTTGTCTTTCACAGGTGTTCTAGCTCTAGCTGTGATCATCGCTATTTCCTCGAGGATGATTGCACTTGGATCGTCTTCGCTTCGCTCGCCAAAATCATTTCTTTACTCATGTATTTTTCCTTTACTTGTTGGTAGTGGATTTGTCTCCGTCCAACATATTGTATCAAGATAATTCATTATCATTTTATGATATCTTTTATTCCTTTATTTTGTGTGGATGAGATTAGTTATGGTTCTACTGCGTTTTACAGCTCACATATATTTGTTATACGGCTGGCATGTCTACGTTCCTAGTCCTACGTATTTTGGGACTGGGGCGTTACAGTCGCCGAGGGGGAGTGGGGCACCGAGGGGGTCGCCGAGGGTAGGAGGCCGAGGGGGGAGTGGGTCGCCGAGGGGGATGGGTCGGTTCGCCGAGGGGGGAGTGGGTCGCCGAGGGGGGAGGGGTCGCCGAGGGGGGAGGGGTCGCCGAGGGCCGGAGGGAGGGATACGGGAGGGGCGGGGGATCGAGGGAATTTGGGAGAGAGGAAATTAGAAATTTGGGAGGGGGGAGGAAAAAATGAAAAGTCGAAACATGGAGCCCTATTTGACGAAATTCAGCGACATCATCAAAGGACGTCACTAATATCCTAAACATTAGCGACGTTCAGCGACGTCTAGCGACGTAACTTTCTAATACGCTTTTAAGTAGTCACTATAGGTCGCTGAACGTCGCTAATTTTTTTTCCTGGCGACGTTCAGCGACGTTAATAAAACACGTCGCTAATATACTAAATATTAGTGACGTTTCTACATGGAGTCGCTAAAAACGTCGCTAAATTGACCGATTTTGGTAGTGTCAGAGGAAAGTGTCATGACCCGCTCCCAGTTTCTGGACACGAGTCGGACACGTCCAGCCTACGTTGTTGGAAACAACAGTAGTAAGCTGTCTATATCTCATAAATCGTCAAATGATCATGATATCAATCCTTGGCTCAATCACATAACTAACATACGAAAAATAACCCAGCACACACACTCACACGATCACCAGTCCACTATCTGATTTTTAGTACATCATACATATCCAATTTTTGTAGACAAATCCGGTAATCCTCATCATCATCATTGTACATCGGTAATATCCACTACATCCATAACATCTGATACATCAAAACCTATTCTAATTTTCTAGAGTCTTCCAAAAAAAATTTCAATTCATATGCTATCTACATGACCTAATATATCAACAGTCCTGTTAGGAAGAGAGCAAAGTACATCCAAACAACATGTCGTACCATGCATGCAAAATAAAGCATGCAAATAATATAGGAAATAAAACTAGAAAATGATACACTGAATGATGACATGATCATGAACCTGCAACACGAGAAACTATGAGAACCATAACATGATAACACGACTAGTCATAGGAACATGAAATGAACAATAAACATGAGAAGAACACGACTAACAATCTATATGTGTCGAAAGACCGTTTTCAATATTTGGGCGGCTGGACTTAATTTTACTCAGATTGGTACAACTCGACATACGTGCAATGTATGTCGAACTATTCTTCAGAAACAGAATGTTACCCACATATCTACTTGGTATTTCTCCATCCCCGAGATTCAGTAATAATATCAGGCAATAGTCAGATCTGATAATAGAGTATATGAATAATAACTAGAACTATGTCATGTCGGAATCGTGTCACAATATGAGACATGACTAGACAATCATTAAAAACAGCATTTATAATGTATTGAGAAACATGAGGTAATGAATGTACTTGTCTTATCCAAAGGTGGAAGTCATTGCTAAAATCACCTAGAAAAATAATAGGATAATGATTAGATTCTAGTCTAGCGAATTCTAGGGTATTATAGAAAACCCCTAAATACTAAAAAATATTTCTATTTCCTATTTTAACAATACATTAATCAATAACTAATTAATCAAGAAAATAACTAAAATAATTTAATTAATCAATTAACTAACCAATCTAATGATACTACCTAATAATTGATTTACTATATTAACAGACTAAATAACCCAAGCCCTTGGCCCATAACTCATTCTTATTAACCAAACCCCATATAAAAATACATGCTGATTATATGGCCCAATTCCTGGCCTGAGTCCAATGGCCCAGCCCACCCATTAAATCTGACCTAAAAATCTCCCAACCCAATAATGGGTCCACAAGGACAGCCCAAAGCCCCTAAACTGAACCCAAACTTATTATTCTATTTCTTTTTACTTCTTCTGGTCCACAGCCCAGCCCATCAACCCGCCCTGGACCCGGCTTTAGGGTGCAAGTCTAGTTATTTAGCAAAATGTCTACAAATATTGTATGTCTTGCATTACAAATTAATATATTTATCCAATAACAAAAAATAAGAAATAAATACACTAACCCTTGCTATGTTTCACGAGGGACCTCTCTTAGTTTCAAAATAATTACACGACCTCTTTTATGTTTTATATTTAATTTTAGAAATAATGATGGTTAGTGTAATAATCTTTTATATAAAATCTAATATAGAAAAAGTCCGTATAATTATTTTTAAAGTAAAAAAAAAATTCTTTAATAAACCTAAAATATAGAAAAGGTATAAATAATTTGCCAAGAAAAAGTACTATGTGCGGATGAAAATATTCATCAATTCTACTTCTTTTAGATGCTTTTGAATCTTTCACGTACTCTCCATACGGTTTAGTTGTACTCGATGTCTTGGCCTGACTTTTATTGGATTTGTCTTTTGTGTGAGTTGGGTTACATTTGGCCATTCTATCCCCATCAATCACTAGCTAAAGGTTCCATCAAGATTCAAGAGATCCCTTCGTGTATGAATGACATTTTAAGGATGCAAAACAAGGGTTATTTAGTAATAAGATCTCATATACATATATATATATTTTTGAAATAATGGATAATTGTGACGAACTCGTCTCCACTGGGACTCGAATTCCGACCACTTGGGCCGCATGCATCTCTCTTAACCACTAGGCTATAGGATCTCATATATATATATATATATATATATATATATATATATATATATATATATATATATATATATATATATATATATATATATAGGGATGAATATTAGAATTTGAATTTCGAAAATGATCAATATTAAAATTTAGGTTTTAAAATCACGTGGACTAATGAACTGTAATTTCGAAATCCAAACTCTAATATTGATCATTTTCAAGACACAAATTCTAATTTATATACATATTTGAGGCTCTATTATTAAATATCCCGCAAAACAATATTACAAACTTGGGAGTGATTGATGGATGGTGTAATATAATTATTGAAGAAGAGGAATGGTCCCATACTAACTTCCATGTGTTTGTAGATAATATGAATGGACAAAGCAAACGTGGGGCAAGGTGTTTAGCTCAATTATTGGACATGTTATATATATTCAAAAATACTAGAGAATTTTCAGAAATCGACTATGGAAGCATCTCAATTTTTATTTTTATTTTTTAAAGGGCTAAAGAGAAAAATAAACACACTTTTAATGAGTTCTTAATTTGAGTTTCTGTTGGCGAACTCATATATTTTCTAAACTAACACTTTTGTATCCGACTTTGGACTTTTTTTTTTTCTTTTTTTTTTGGGTTTAAAAGTCATTTTAAGAAAGCACGTGTCTTTATGTGAAAGTTGCATACTTTCACTTGTAAAAGGGAGACTTTTCTATCCATTTAAATTTTAAATAAGGCATTTTCTTTCAAAATTGATTCATTCCAAGCATTCTTTTAGAAGCATGCGTTTGGGCATTTGTTGTATCCTTATCTATTGGAGCACAAATATTGCTTTTTTTAGAAAAGTCTCAAATACGCTTCGAAGTCGATTTTGTTTCTAAACTCTCGCGAGTCCGAAGAATGGACGTTGCTATTTAGTCCGTCCTTTGCACATGATCATTCTTGTCTGTTGCCACGTATCCGCTTTCCATTGGAGGGGGAGGGGAGCTCAGTATTTCAAAGGTGGGTCCGGTACTAGCAGGAAGGACGATGGACTGCTGCCACGTGAGCGTGGTCATTGGGCGGGCACGCCCAAGCCAGTCCGAAAGGCGCTTTCTTCCAAGAATTCTTCAGATTTGTGAAAAGATTTTACACTTTTGTTCACTATAACCTAATTGTAATCGCAATGTAATCAAATGGAAGAAGAAAAAATCATTTAATTATGTTGCGATTATGATTACATTACAGTGTACCAAACGAGACACGCGTTAATGTCAATACCTATCAATTGCATGTGCCTATCAATGCTTCCTTTGTTGCCCAACAACCTGATATTCGTGACCAACGAACTTCCTGCTAGGGTTTGCACTTGCTTTGAAGATAGGATAACCTTTCATTGAGAACCAACCTGGAGGGAAGTAAGCACCCAAAAGCACAAAACACCAAGAGCTCTGCATGCTTTGGTGATATTTTGCCCATGGGGTTTTTTGTTACACCAACCGTGATTCGTTCAGGATATTTTCATTCCCCACTATTTCATTCTAGAACAAATTCTACTTATGTGTATTTCAACATTTGATCATCTATTTATCAACTTATACACGTGTGTTAGCTCAAGTACATTTAGAGTGGTGGGAGTTTTTCTAGTGAGCAAGGTTTAAATTCTACGATTAACGATTATTTTTGTCACTATTTCTCATTTCGACTAGGATGCAGATGCAAAGTGGTGCACTTTGTACGTTCGCATCGAGCGCGGAGCTGGAACAGGTACAGGAACAGCATGAGTAGCCTCGTTGCTAGCTACACGGGTAGCCTCGTTGCGGTAGATCCACGTCAACTATTTTGCTAGCCCCGTTGCTGCAGGTCGAACAGTTTCAAACAGACCACTCCGGAAGTTACTCCTGAATGTTAGCCGACATTGTTATTGGGTTGAGTGTTCAGTCTTGTAACTGACAATGTGTGCCTATATAAGGAGAACACCAGAACACACAAGAAAGAAGAAGAAGAAGAAGAAAAAAAAAATCAAAAATAGCTCCTCTCTATATAGCAATAGCAAGTATATTTTACAACAATGCTCAAGGCTAGCTTCGACAACCATAAGTTCGATTGTTTTAGCAATCAGACCTTGTTGATTCTGTTGGAGTGGGTGGGGTTCCCAACCTATGTGGAGAAGGCCCCGGAGTGCGACGAGCGCCGTTCGTGTGTCGAAGAAGCTCGGGAAGTAGGCGACGCGGAGTCGCTGCTGCTGCTGCTGCTCCATGGGAGGTTCTGGAACAGGGGATCCGAGTTCGGGCCGAACTCGGTCCTATGGCGAGTTCGGGCCGAACTCGGTCTGGCCACTCCAGCATTGTGGCGTGAGGTTCTGGATGCTCGACACAGAGTTCTGGCCGAACTCTGTGTCGTCGGGGGCTGAAGCGGATTTCTGGATGAATTTTCATCATTGGATCTAATCCAACGGTCCAGGTTTGTTGCGGAATTAGGGAGATAAATTGAGTTTTCTCAACCCTAATTCATTATCGCAAGAAACACAAGTTTGAGAGAGGAAGGAGGCAAGAGTGCCATTACAACTTCGGAGAAGAAGACGGAGGATTGAAGGTCGCTATTCGAAGGAGATCGTGTTCGGGTAATCTCTACTCGTCGTTCTCGCTCTTCGTAGCCTTGTAATCATTGTTCTTATCTCTGAGTGTTGTGGGGATCCGATTTGGATCGGGAGGAGTTTGTAGAGGGTGTAATTCTTCTATTCCATTAGTGGAGGCTTCTCAGGGTTGGACTCCGATCGTCCCGTGGTTTTTTTTCCCACAAGGGTTTCCACGTCAAAAATTCTCTGTGTCTGCGTGGATTGGTTTTTGTGTGATTGTTTTTTGGGTTCGTGCGTTGTATTGCTCGGTCCTCTCGCAGGTACTCTCCGATTTGGGAAAAGATTTCCGCGTTTCTTTCCCAACAGAGTGGTATCAGAGCCAGGTTCTGGAGTTCAAAGGAGTGTCAGTAGTTGACAGAGAAACCTGAGAGGAGAGATGGACGCGAAGCCGGTACGCATGGTGAATCTTAATGGCACAAACTATCATTATTGGCGGAGCAAGATGAAGGATTTGCTGTTTGTCAAGAAGCTGCATCTACCCGTGTTTGCATCCGAGAAGCCCAGTGATAAATCCGAGGAGGACTGGACATTCGAGCATATACAGGTGTGTGGGTACATACGGCAGTTTGTAGACGAGAACGTGTACAATCACGTTGCCAATATTGAGCACGCGAAGACATTGTGGGATAAGCTGGAATCCTTGTATGCAAAGAAGACCGGGGTAAACAAGTTGTTCCTGATCCGGACGATGATGGGTCTGCGATACAAGGATGGGGCGTCTATTTCGGATCACTTGAGTGAGTTCCAGGGCGTGGTTGACCAGCTATCTTCTATGGGAGTCAAGTTCGACGACGAAGTTCAGGGACTGTGGCTGCTATGTACTTTGCCAGACTCGTGGGAGACCGTACGAGTATCTATGATCGCTTCTGCTCCAGAGGGCGTGGTCAGTCTGGAGTTTGCCAAGAGCGGGGTGTTGAATGAAGAGATGCGGAGACGTTCTCAGGGCACTTCATCTACATCCCACCACTCAGAGGCATTGGTTTCAGAGAGCCGCGGAAGGGGCAAAAGCAGGGGTCCAGGTGGTGGCAGAGACAAGAGCAGGGAGAAGTCCAAGGGTCGTTACGAGGACTCAGAGTGTTACCATTGCGGTAAGAAGGGCCATATCAAGCGGAATTGTTTCGCTTGGAAGAGAGAGAAGAAGGGCGACAAGGGGAAGCAAGAAGAGAACACTACAGCGGCGGCCTCGGTGCATGGAGGCGATGTGATCGTCGTAGGTGATGAGGTCATTACTAACCTCGCCTGCGATGACAATTCTTGGCTGGTGGACTCAGGGGCTTCAGCACATGTATCTCACAATAGGGCACTGTTTGCCACTTACACGACAGGCGACTGCGGCGTGTTGAAGATGGGCAACGGAGATGTGTCGAAGGCGGTTGCCGTTGGAGATGTGCATTTGAGAACGAAGACGGGTGCGGTTCTTGTTCTCAAGGATGTTCGTCATGTCCCTGATATCCGTTTCAACCTGGTGTCGGTTGGAAGGTTGGATGACGAGGGATTCTTCAGTCTCTTCGGGAACAGTCAGTGGAAGCTTTCCAGAGGTTCGATGGTGATTGCCAGAGGGAACAAGAAGTCCGGTCTCTACTATATGGAGGGGAGTGCAGAGGGGGCACAAGAGGTGAACGCAGTCAGTGATGCGTCTACCGAGTTGTGGCACAGGCGGCTCGGCCATATCAGCGAGAAGGGGATGAGCTACTTGGTGAACAGGAAGGTGATTCCAGGGCTCAAGACTACAAAGTTGGAGAAATGCACGCACTGTTTAGCTGGGAAGCAAAATAGGGTGTCTTTCCAAAGTCACCCAAGTTCGAGGAAGCCGGCGTTGCTCGAGTTGATTCACTCGGATGTCTGCGGTCCTATGAAGGTAAAATCTCTTGGTGGTGCTTCTTACTTTGTAACCTTTATTGATGACTGTTCCAGGAAGATTTGGGTCTATGCCGTAAAGACCAAGGATCAGGTCTGCCTACTTTCAAGGAGTTTCAGGCCTCTGTTGAAAGGGAGACGGACAAGAAGTTGTTGTGTGTTCGGTCCGACAATGGCGACGAATACATCGGTCCCTTTGATGCGTATTGCAGAGAGCAGGGGATACGACACCAGAAGACTCCGCCAAAGACACCTCAGCTCAATGGTGTAGCGGAGCGCATGAACAGGACACTGATGGAGAGGGTGCGGTGTTTGCTGTCAGAAGCAAACTTGCCGGGTAGTTATTGGGGTGAGGCTCTTCTCACAGCTGCTTATATTATTAATTTGTCTCCTAGTGCTCCTTTGCAGGGTAATGTGCCTGACAAAGTATGGTACGGCAAAGAGCCGTCATACAATCACCTGCGGGCGTTTGGTTGTAAAGCCTTCGTGCATGTACCGAAGGACGAGAGGACCAAACTTGAGCCGAAGACGAGGCGATGCGTCTTTGTCGGCTATGGTCGGGATGAGTTTGGCTATAGACTCTACGACCCAGTGGAAGAAAAGCTCTACAGAAGCAGGGACGTGGTGTTCGTCGAGGATCAGACCATGACCAACACTCAGGATTTCGAGACGCCTTCTGACGCTGAGGAATTGTATGAGTTAGAGTCATTTTGCTTCGAGCAGTTTCCAGAGGACATCGCAGAGGATCCAGTTATGGGGGAGCCGGTACATGGAGTTGCTCCCAACCTTGATCATCAGCCTGCTGATGGTGGTCAGGGTGTCCCTCAGGAGGATGAGCATACCGGAGAGGTAGTTCCTGAAGGGGCGGAGGCTGTCGGTATACAGCCAGCACCAGTGGCTCCACTGAGAAGGAGTGACAGGGATCGTCGACCATCTACAAGATACTCACCGGATGAGTATGTGTTATTGACTGACGGGGGGGAGCCCGAAAGTTTCGCAGAGGCTATGGAAGACGAACACAGGCATGAGTGGATGGTGGCTATGCAGGAGGAGATGAGTTCCTTGCACACCAATTCCACTTATGATCTGGTGCGGTTGCCAAAGGACAAGAAGGCTTTGAAGAATCGATGGGTGTTCAGAGTGAAGCAGACGGATGATGCTACTCGCCCTCGATACAAAGCGAGGCTGGTAGTCAAAGGCTACGGTCAGCGGAAAGGCGTGGATTATGATGAGATCTTTTCGCCTGTCGTCAAGCATTCGTCTATTCGGGTGGTGCTAGCATTAGCAGCCAGTTTCGACTTGGAGGTCGAGCAGATGGACGTGAAGACGGCATTCCTCCACGGTGATCTTGAGGAGGAGTTGTACATGGAGCAGCCAGAGGGATTCTGTGAGAAGGGCAAGTCACGTTTGGTCTGCCGGTAGAGGAAGAGCGTGTATGGTCTGAAGCAGGCTCCGAGGCAGTGGTACAGGAAGTTCGAGTCGTTTATGGGGGAGCATGGTTATGCACGGACGACGTCGGATCATTGTGCATTTGTGAGGTATTTTGCCGATGATGATTTCATCATTTTGTTGCTCTATGTTGATGATATGCTATTAGTAGGTCGGAATGCCACTAGGATAGCGGAGTTGAAGCGCCAACTGGGCGCGGCCTTCTCTATGAAGGATTTGGGCGCAGCGAAGACTATTCTTGGGATGGAGATCAGCCGAGAGAGAGAGTCCAAGCTGCTACACTTGTCCCAAACGAAGTACATTCACCGGGTACTTCAGCGTTTCGGGATGGACGGGTCGAAGAAAGTGAGTTCCCCCCTCGCGGCTCACTTTAAGCTCACTGAGGAACAGTGTCCATCTACCGAGGACGAAAAGGAAGATATGGAGCGGGTTCCATATGCCTCAGCTGTGGGAAGCCTGATGTATGCTATGGTGTGTACGATGCTAGATATTGCTCATGCAGTTGGCACGGTTAGCAGGTATCTTTCAAATCCTGGAAGGGTACATTGGAGTGCGGTCAAGTGGATTCTACGATATCTTCAGGGCACTGTTGGTTGGAGACTTTCCTTTGGTGGTGACGAGCCGAAGCTGGTAGGGTATACCGACACTGATATGGCTGGAGATGTAGACACGAGGCGATCGACTTCAGGCTACGTGATGATGTTTGCGGGAGGAGCGGTGTCGTGGCAGTCGCGGTTGCAGAAGTGTGTTGCCTTGTCGACGACAGAGGCAGAGTACATTGCGGCGACGGAGGCTTGCAAGGAGCTGTTGTGGATGAAGAAGCTGCTGCAGGAAATGGGACTGAAGCAAGAGCAGTATACTTTGCTTTGCGACAGTCAGAGTGCGATCCACCTTGTGAAGAATCAGACGTTTCATAGCCGGTCCAAGCACATCGAGACCCGGTATCATTGGATACGGGATGTGGTTGAGAAGAAGGACGCGGAGCTTGAGAAGGTTCATACAGATGACAACGGAGCTGATATGTTCACGAAGATTCTACCAAGGGGAAAGTTTGAGTACTGCAGGCAGGTCGTCGGGATGACGACATCCTCCCATAGTTGTGAAGAGGGAGATTTGTTGGAGTGGGTGGGATTCCAACCTATGTGGAGAAGGCCCCGGAGTGCGACGAGCGTCGTTCGTGTGTCGAAGAAGCTCGGGAAGTAGGCGACGCGGAGTCGCTGCTGCTGCTGCTGCTCCATGGGAGGTTCTGGAACAGAGGATCCGAGTTCGGGCCGAACTCGGTCCCATGGCGAGTTCGGGCCGAACTCGGTCTGGCCACTCCAGTATTGTGGCGTGAGGTTCTGGATGCTCGACATAGAGTTCTGGCCGAACTCTGTGTCGTCGGGGGCTGAAGCGGATTTCTGGATGAGTTTTCATCATTGGAACTAATCCAACGGTCCAGGTTTGTTGCGGGATTAGGGAGATAATTGAGTTTTCTCAACCCTAATTCATTATCGCAAGAAACACAAGTTTGAGAGAGGAAGGAGACAAGAGTGCCATTACAACTTCGGAGAAGAAGACGGAGGATTGAAGGTCGCTATTCGAAGAGATCGTGTTCGGGTAATCTCTACTCGTCGTTCTCAGCTCTTCGTAGCCTTGTAATCATTGTTCTTATCTCTGAGTGTTGTGGGGATCCGATTTGGATCGGAGGAGTTTGTAGAGGTGTAATTCTTCTATTCCATTAGTGGAGCTTCTCAGGTTGGACTCCGATCGTCCCGTGGTTTTTTTTTCCACAAGGTTTTCCACGTCAAAAATTCTCTGTGTCGCGTGGATTGTTTTTTGTGTGATTGTTTTTTGGGTTCGTGCGTTGTATTGCTCGGTCCTCTCGCAGGTACTCTCCGGTTTGGAAAATGTTTCCGCGTTTCTTTCTTTCCACAGATTCCTGAAACGAATCGACGCAGAAGGCGATTAAATCTCGTTTTGAACAACGGTGGTTTTGTCCCCAAAATAGGCGCAAACCAAATTAGAAAACAATATATATATATATATATATATATATATATATATATATATATATGATAGGGTACATGTTGTTTCTTTGAGACATGTTTTTGTTGGGAACGCGATGTGACCCCGAACCGAGAGAATTGAACCCATATGCCTTAAAAAGAGAATTCTCATGTAAGACCTAAACCAATCCCAATTATCTACACTACATGATCCCACCTCCTAGTCGATGTGGGACTAAATTACCAACTCCATTGTCCCCCCCCCCCCCCCCCCCCCCCCCCCCCCCCCTCCCATTTGAACGTTTAACCGGAAACGAGATACAATCCAACAATCTCCATCTTAACTCGTTTCCGCTGACCGAACAACCTAGCACACTCGGCTATCATTTGTTCGTGATCCGTTCGACCACAGAACCAACCAATTATACACATGAACGTTCAGCACCATCTGTCTCGAACCAACTAGAGCCGGCCAAACTAGCCCCGTAACTATAGACTTTGATATCACTTGTTGGACGCACGGTGTGACCCAAACCGAAGTTGGCCTATTATCTACACCAATCCCAATTATCTACACCAATTCTCATATAAGGCATGAACCAATCTCAATTATCTACACCACATGATCCCACCTCCTAATCGATGTGGGACTAAATTACCAGCTCCATTGTCACCTCCCATTTGAGCGCTCGACAGGAAATGAAACGAGATACAATCCAACAGCTTCTACTATGCGCGTGTGAATGTCAGATGTTGAATACCTGAGATGTACAATAGTGATCCAGCAAAGAACTAACAGTACCCTTGGGCTGCTCTAAATTTTATTTTAGCTTCAAACACTAGAAACAAATGGTGAAGTACAACAAAGGATTCAAGTTACAACAAGTACACACATACTCGAACAGAAACTTATTTCCCTATCAAAAACCGAAGTAACCGACTCCTTACCTCTGCTTTATTTATTGAGTACTCGGAGTGGTGGTTTCTGTCGAACTCTCTGATTCTGGAGCCAAATTTCGTTCCAGCGCCGGTCCATTTGACGATTTCTCAGTCGATACGGGTTCCACAATGGGACCGTTCTGTTTTCCTTTCACATCAACGTCCACAACTGGTTCAAAGGTCTTCCGCCTTTTCTTCTCTTTCTCGAGCTCTTGCTTAGCCAAGGGCGAGAACTGGGAGTCTAGAGACTTTGCTGCACCAAGCCACGCGAGAACAATCACAAGAAGGATTCCTCCGAGGTAGGGAGTCGAGTTCGCAAGGGACCCAAATGTCAGAATCATGAACTGTTGGATCAAGGCGCCTCCCGATTTTCCCAAGGGGTTGCAGACAACATCGATAGCTGCCTTCCCTTTAACCTGCAGTCAGATGAAAAATAATAAGCACGACATACATTGGCAACGGAGATGGGGTAAAGTGCAAAAAAAACCCCTCGTTAAATATGTTACTTTTGCACTAAAAGACCTTTTAGCATTTTTGCTCAGTTTACCCCTCCTTAGATTATATATCCGCTCGATTAGGCCCCTCCAGCTAAATTTTATAAAATTATACCAAAAATATCCCTCCCCACCCTCTTGCGGCGTCGGCGCTGGCGAGCCCCCCCCCCCCCCCCCCCCTCCCAACGCCGGCGATTCCCCCGACCCCGTCCCCCCACCCCCCCCTCCCCCCCCCCCGCCGCGGCGATCCCCCCCCCCGCCTGACCGGCGATCTGCCCCCCACCCCCCCCCCCCCCCACCGACCCCCTCCCCCCCCCCCCCCCGGCAGCCGGCCGATCCCCAGCCCCCCCGACCCCCCCCCTCCCATCGCCGGCGATCCCCCCGACCCCCTCGACCGCACCCCCCCACCCCCCCCCCGCCGTTCGGCGATCCCCACAGCCCCCCGACCCCCCCCTCCCCATCGCCGCGATCCCCCCCCCCCCCCCCCCCCCCCAGACCCCCTCCCCCCCCCCCCCCCCCCACCCCCCCGCCCGCCAGGCGATCCCCAGCGCCCCACCCCGACCCCCTCCTCCTCCTTCGCCGGCCCCGACCCCCCCCCCCCCCCCCCCCCGCTCCCTCGTCGGCCCCGACCCCCGACTCCCTCGCTGGCGAGCGACCCCCCACCCCCGCCCCCGCCCCCGCCCCCCCCCCCCCTCCCCCCGTCCGACCCCCCCCCCCCCCCCCCCTCCGCCTCCGTCGCCGCCGGCGAACACAACCGAAGAAGGAGGAGGGGGGGAGGGAGGGGTAAATTGTCACTTGGGGGCAAAATGAGCATATTTCAAACTTTTGGGAATTTTAAGAGCATGGGGTCTTTTAGTGCAAAAGTAACATATTTAACGAGGGGTTTTTTGCACTTTACCCAACGGAGATGTCGAACAAAATTGATTTTGATGCAGAGATTATTTACTTCACATGCTTTGATAAGCATGGTAAAATACATAGCAACAATAAATTCTAAGATTACCTCCTAAAGGACACTATTTACAACTTACACCTTCCCTTTGTGATGATATTTCTAGTAAATTGATTGGAGGAATAAAAACCAGCATTTGTTGCAACAAAACACGGAATATTTTACACATATTTCCATGGGACACGTACGTACAAACACACAAACTCTTCCTGGTCTAACCGACCATGATCAACTTGTTGGGATAAATAAATATATAATCTCAATTCATCACAACTATGAAGTTTTGGTGTAGTGGCAGAGTCGGAGACTAAAACAAGTGAGGCTGTCCAAACTAAAACCATGCTTAGGTTTATCATCAAGCATGATCAGGTTGAAGCCACACCTTTAACCAAGGTAAGAAAGTAGGTATTTTTGTCTAAGAAATAAAGAAACAAGTTCCAACTTTTGGTACCTTATTTGGATATTTCAGTTTTTGTTTTTTTTTTTTTCCGAAAATTTCCTTTCAGAAAATTGCTTTTTAACTTTATACTTATACATGATAAGTAATTAAAGTAAAAATACTAAACTTATTATCACTCAACTGCAATGAATTAATTTTGGATGAGGTCATATTTATTGAGTTCATAAATCTAAAAACATTGTGCTAAAAAAGCCTTGTAACTACAGGAAAAGAGTTTATATATATATATATATATATATATATATATATATATATATATATATATATATATATGTTTTAGATGATTTGAGAAGCAACTTCTTAACAAACAGTGACGACTAAAATTTGGACTGTTGTCAGGTGAAAAAATGCAATGTATACTTGGGTCTGGAAACTAATGAGCTAAATCTAAAACCTGAATCATTTACCTAATTCAGATTTCGAATCCAGTTTGGACCTTTGTTTCTCGTGAAACTGACCCAATTTAACATATTATACTTAGAATTATCTTCCTATATAACCTAATATTAAGGGGATTTGAGGGCATTGAGAGTGGCTGTGAAATGGTAACGACAGAGAACTTAGTGCAACAAGGTACAACTTGGCGGTTGTAGTGTACGCTTCCTCCATCTCCTTTCTTGTCATATTTCCTCTTTTCTTTTGTTTTTAGGTTTTGATGTGAGAAGAGGGTTTATTGTACAATAGTACTCTTATTAAATTTTAGAGGTTTAAATGTAGTAACTGCATTGCTTCTCATGTTAATTAGATCTTGAAAGTGTGTACACTTTTGGTGTATTATCTAGTATAGTGTATACACAATTTCTAGGATCCCAAACTGTGGCCTGTAAAAAGATCATGTAAACCAATAAATCAACAATTCCAATTCGGTCATATAATTTAATCTAGATGACGACCGATTTTGTGGTAGTCCCCAATGTATCCTGCCTACATGTACACAGCTAGAAATACTAGAACACATGTTTAAATAGAAAAAAAAAATGATGATTAGTAAAGTAGCAAGGCATACAAACCTTCATGTCTTCATCCAGAGGAATATAAGCCATTTCCTTGCAAGGATCGAACAAGCTGTACTTAGCACTCTTACTGAAAATATTTTGCAGGGCACCTACATATACAGCTGCGAGTAGAGGAGTTATCCCCAGCCTCCCAAGCACAGGTGCCAATGGCTCACCAAACAACAAAAGCGAGAAGAACCCAACTCCAGTGAGAAGCAAAACTGTGGGTGTGATCATGGCCGCCACTCCCCACCCAAATTTTCTCAGGATTACACGCCCCAACAACATCATTGTGAAAGTCGCGATGCCAGTGGCAGTCGAGAAATCACCCATGAAAGATGAGTACTCATTGGGGCTTGGGAACTGTCAAAGTATCAGAAGCTTTCAGTTGTCGTATAAAATTTATTGATCGGAAGGAGGGTGAAGAGATACCATCAAAAGACCATTTACCTGTGCCTTGAGCTTTGATTTCCATGTAACCTCAACGAGATTGATGCTGATACCATATGCAACCACCAAGGTTGCCAGATCCCTAACATACCTAGAGGAAACTAAAACTTTCAAGCTTTCTTTCATACCTAGTTTTGGCTTTTCCTGCACATGAATATATGCTACAGAGTTAGAGACATAGGAAGGATCAGAAGGAATCAGAGGAGAAAAGTTTGTGACCCTACCTTCTTCTTCTTACGATCAGACCTTGGAAGAGAGGGGTCATTCAGAACAAACTTATTGACCCCCCAATAGATTCCAGTGATTACAAGACCCAAAAGCACCACAATGCTCATCATTCCTTTCAGCGATATTGCCCAACCATCCACCCCAGGGCCTAAATTCTTCCTCATGTTAGAGAAGTACTTCACCGTGCGCCCTGAGAAGATGAGGGCGATATTCGCTCCAAGGCCAAATAGAGGGTAGAACTCTTTGGCTTCCTCGACAGTGGTAATCTGCAGCGGGCAAGACATAATTAGCCACAACTATAAATTAAATATGAATAACAATTCTTAGTAACTTGAGATGCACTTCCATTTTTATTGCATACAAGAATCATCTTGCTGTAGTGAATCTATACCATTTTTCATGGCAAGAAATAATATTTTACCTTCTTTACGTTCCTCATCATTTTGTCCACAACTTATTTAGATAAGAACAGAACATTCAATCACAGTCAAAAGACTAATCAGCATGTCTAGTAATTGCAGACTGGTGAGGAAGGAACAAACTAGCAAGCAATATTTCTTTAAGAAAAGTTAGGCTAATTTGCACTTAACTACTATGCATTAGTTTAATAAGCACATGAATATCATGAACTATTACACTTTTGAAAGTTGCTACCTATGGCACTTCAGTAGGAATTTCACTTTGAGAATGTATCAATGGAGTAGAAAGTAATTCTATTACGCTACTCTACCCTATTAATTATGACTTGGTGAAAGTCGACTAATCAAAATCAAAAACAAATGATTGATGTTGCAGCATCAGGAAAATGCAGGAGAAGAAGGCTTGTAAGAATAGTACATATATATGTATATATATAAACTCTCACCATTAAATGAAAGGAATAATACGTTTTCCCATGGGATCGAACCCACCTTAGCCAGCTAGGATGCTTATGTCTCCACCTCCTAACCACTCGAGCTAGGAGGCTTTGACACACACACACAAAAACAGGTTACAGATGGAAAGTAAAAGGATCTCTTTGAGGATCATAGATAATAACAAGAAAGGGGGAAAGAGAAGAGGAAAAGGTCAATAATTTTATAGCTTATCTTTTACCAATGCGATGGACCATATATTCTTGTAATCCTGTTCAGGAACAAGTAAATATGGCAAAGCAATGATTTTATTTGAATTAAAATAGTTCATCCAGATGAAGGATAAGGATTTCTTTCTGGTTAGCATTGAACAATATACATAAATAAAGGAAAGAGAACTACAACTATTAGATGTAGGTGAAAGAATGAATGGCCAGTCATCTTTTGTAATAAGATACTTAAACCACAAATTACTTGAGAAGTATGTTTATAACTGGGCTCCATGATGTTCCCTTTCTTGTTGACAAAAGAAACAAAAAATAAGTTCTCAGCAGAAAATTTAAAGCTTCATAATATAGCAACCTCATAGAGGTCTCAGAGAGACCAACAGATTAATCCCAAGGGTGGGTCTACTACACAATACTTGCAACATGAAACACATTGAAAGAAACAAACAAAAAAGGACTAGAGAAGTTGACGGCTGATAGAAGGACTAGTCCTTGGACAGGGTTCCATGCTGCTTGGTAACAACAGCTTATCAAAAAAAATAAAAATGAAAAGCTAGTTCAATTTTAGGGCAGCTTTTGACGACAGCAGTCTGCTATCAGTTTTCAAAGAGCCGGGATCAAGCCTAAGGCCATCTCCGGTGGGGGTTTCTATCTCCACTATTTCTATGTTAGAAATCCATTATAGAAAGAAAAAAAAAAAAAAACTTCTCCCAACCATGATTTCTTTCACAATTTTCCATCAGATATGGTGGTGATGGAAAATAAATTCTCCATTAATTAATATTGGGCCTTACCTCATTAAATCTTTTTTTTTCAGGTAGGATAGAAATGTAGAACAATTGCAGAGCGTGTAATTTCTATGTAGAAACTCTAGGGCCTCGTTTGATTCGCGGAATCATGGGGTTGGGAAAGGAAAGTGATTAATTTCCTATGTTTGGTTGGTAAAGAAAAGTGATTCCCAATGGAAGGAAAACTAGGGGGAAAAAATGATTTCATCCATCCAAAGAATGAATCACTTTCTCAACTCGAAGTATTCACTCCTCTTTCCAAATTCCTTGGAAAACATCCGAAAGGAAAATCAATGGAAATTGTAATTTCCTGAGACCAATCTCCAATGGTGATTTCTAAAATTGAGTTTATCCTACGGTACTTTAAGGAGATTTCTATCTTGGAAAAGTTTCTACATAAAAATTATAGACATAAAAAATGCTCTCCAATGGTTCTCCATTTCTATCCTATGTGTGACATCCTATGTGTCACATAGTAAAAGGACAAATTTAATGGTGTGGGGCCCAATAATGATTGCCATGAGAGAGAGGAGAATTTCTATGGGAGTTTCTACATGTAAAAACCCTCTTAGAGAGTTTTCATCTTACACCACCTAGAATAGAAATGGTGATAGAAATCACCATTGGAGAAGTTTTTTCTAAAATGGATTTCTTCCATAGAAAATAGCCATAGGAAGAGTTCTGAAGGAAAGAAAATGCCAAGGAATTGATTTCATTTCCCTTTTAGAATAGGAAGTAAAGTTAGCACATAAAAAAACTACTACCAGCCAAAAGTAGAAAAAGAAGAAAGAAAAAAAAAAAAGCATGCATTAATATTGATCGTTGGTTTTATTTGGACCTGATTGGCGAAGCCCCAGAAGAGGACGGAGATGACGACGCTCCCCCAGAGCTCGGCCATGACGTAGAAGAGGCAGAAGCTCCAGATCCTGAGGATGGCGACGGGGCCGAGGAAGCTGGGGCCGAGCGCGGCGAGCAGGCGGTCGGCGAGGGCGGAGGGGTGGATGGCGTCGCTGAGGGGGTAGAGGACGAACCCGAAGGCGCCGAAGAAGGCGAGGAAGGGGAGGATGACGGCGTAGAAGAGGGCCTCCTTGGAGAGGACGTCGGAGAGCCTGGAGTAGAGGAGCATGAAGCCGACGGCGAGGGGGAGGTTGACCCAGGTCTTGAGGAAGGGGATGATCTCGGCGCTGCTCCCTTCGCGGTGACGACGAGGACGTCCTTGGTGTCCCTGAGGATGGTGTAGTTGAAGAGGATGCAGAAGAACATCACCCCCAGGGGGACGATCTTCTTCAGCGTCGCCGCCTCCACCCCCAGCACCTTCTTCTTCTCCTCCTTCGGCTTCGGCTCCTCGTCCGCTGCGTCTGCGGCTGCTGCGGCGGCGGCGGCGCAGCGGAAGAGGGGTTTGAGGAGTGGCGGTGGTTGTCGGGATGCAGCTCGGAAGGAGAGGAGGGATTGGGTTCTGGAGGAGGAGGAGGAGCGGAGGGAGAGGGAGCGGTTGCGGAGCAACGGGTGGTGGTGGGCTCTGGATGGGTGGAGGGAGAGGAGTCCCCCCTGGCTCTGGATGACTCCAGCCATCTCTCTCTCTCTCTCTTCTTCTTCTGAGGAGGAGAAGAAGGGATGGATATATATATATGGAGAGAGAGAGAGAGAGAGAGAGAGGGGGAGGAGTCTAGCAAAAGGAGGAGGAGGGAGGTGAGAGGAACCACATCCTATTTATAGCATATATTGTAGTGACAAGGAAGGTTTGGGGATTATATTATGTTAATGGGAGAGGAATTTGAGTAAAATTTTGATACAAAAGGAGGTATCATCCTGTTTGTGACAAGTGGGCACATCCTTAAATTTTATGTCAATATATTTTACGAAGTGAAAGGGGAGCCCACTTGTCATACAATAGAGATATTCATCTGTATCAAAGTTTTCTCTAGAGGGATTATAATTAGTAGAGAGAGAGAGAGAGAGAGGAAGTATCGGTGGTCTTTGGCTTTGTGGTGAGTGGTGGTGAAATTATTTACAGTTTTTTCCGTTCAGAATAATAAAATATGGCAAATTCTATTAGCACCTCAAGTTTTACTTGAGAGCCGTCCAATTTTTTTAATTTATTTACAAATTTGTTATTCCAAATTTTTATTTGAGGACAATCTATATATTTTGATTTGGACTGCCAACAAAGTTGGTAGGCACTAGGCAAGTACTAATATAAAGTAGGACTTTGTTGGTAGTCCGGGTAGTTTGGATTTGGACTGTCAACAAAGTTGGCAGTCCTAACATAAAATAGGACTGCCAATTTTGTGGACAGTCCTAAAAAAGGGTTCGGCAGTCCAAAGTAAAATTGGGGCTGTCTTGAGTAAAAATCACATTAGGTTGGGTTGTCCTGAAGCAAGGGTTGTCATGTAGTAAAATATGAAGTGTATATAGAACTTGCCTAAAATTGAGACTAAATTTAACTTTAATAGTTTCAACTATCCAATTTTTTTAACTTGGTACTCTCAACTTTGGTATACATCAACTTGATATCCTAAAAAAATTGGGCTTAATTGCACTTTGCTACCCTCAACTATTCCGCTTTTTCAACTTGATACCCTAAACTTTTTTTTGTAACAAGTTGATACCTCAACTACTATTTTTTTTCAACTTGATACCTAATTTTTCAAAAAACCCCAAAATGCCCTTATCCCTTCCCTCTTCCCTTCTCCCCTCCCCCCCCCCCCCCCCCCCCCCCCCCCTCCCCCACTCCGGCCCCCCCCCCCCTCCCCCACTCCGGCCACCCCTCCGGCCACCCCCCTCTCCCACGCCGGCCAACCCCCCCTCACGCTTCAGGCGCCACCGTCGCGGCGGCGGCTGCTGCTGCTACGGTGGTTGCTGCGGCGACTACTGCTGCTGCGACGGCGGCTGCTGCTGCCGCGGTGGCCGGCGGCGGTGGGGGTAGGGGGGTTGGCCGGGTGCGGGAGAGGGGGGTGGCCGGAGGGGAGGCGAAGCGGGAGGGAGGGGGTAGCCGGAGTGGGGGAGGGGGGGTTGGGGGAGGAGTAATTTTAAGGTTTGAGCAGGGATATTTTCGTCCCAAAATTTTTTTGGGTATCAACTTGTTACAAAAAAAAGTTTAGGGTATCAAGTTGAAAAAGCGGAATAGTTGAGGGTAGTAAAGTGCAATTAAGCCAAAAAATTGACAAAACTATCCCGTCTTCTCTCTCTATCCCCTCTCTCTCCTGTAGCAGCAGCGGCATCGACGCACAACGGCGACGATGACAGCAAGAGGTGGGGTAGGGATGGGACGGGTGTGGTGCAGATGAGAATGGGTGGGGGGTTGGGCAAGGAAGGGGGGAGGGGTTGGGTGATGAAGCGAGTAGTTTTGTCAAATTTTTAGGACATCAAGTTGATGCATATCGCAGTTTTGAATATTAAGTTGAAAAATGGAACAATGGAGGGTATCACGTTAAAATTAAACCTAAAATTTATTAAATTTGGTTTAAAAAAGTTTGAAAAAATTATTTACTAAGAAATATTCTGACATTCAATTATGCTATATTATACTACAAATATTATTAACACGCATGAATTCTACCGGACCGTCTATCGAAATATACTACAAATATTATTAACACGCGGATAGTCGAAAATTCGAATCCGATTCGACTCCGTATCCAAACTTTTGGATATTATTCGAAATTTTGGATATCGGATTCAGATATCCAAATATTTTTCGGATATTATTTTTTTTCGGATACGAATACGGATATTAAGGTATTTGAATCCATTAATATCCGATCCGATTTTAAATTACAAATTTCGGATATCGTATTCGGATATCGAATTCGGATATCCGAAATTTTATATATATTATAGTATAATGTATATGTAATATATATTAATTACTAGAGATAATTTTCAAAATAAGATAAAAGGATTCAAATAGAACAATATGTAGAACAAGTCAATTGAGCATTCTTGAAATTTTAATAGAAGACGAAAGGGCTCAAATAGAGCAATTGAATTTAGTTTTCGGATATTCGGATAATAACTAAATTTTTAATATTTTGGATTTCGGATATTCAAATAATAACATTCGAATTTTTTTGGCTAATCAGATTGGATATTATCCGATATCCGTTGAACTAGACGGATACGAATTCAAAGTGTCAAAAGAGATATCCGTTCGGATATCGGATCGGCTTCGGATATTACAAAAAAAATTCGGATACGGATACAGATATTGTCATGTCCGTACCGATGAGCATTCGTTGACACCCCTCGTGAATTCTACCACACCGTGTGCCGAAATATTTCTTGAGATATAATTTTCGCAAACTTATTTATTTGCATCCAAATTGAATAAATTTTATTATTTTGTTCAGAAGTTTCTGAATTATTTATTTGCCAGTTGTGTTGATATTTTTTGTGGTGAATGAATTGTTTTTGGCGTGGCAATTGGCTCCGGTTAGTTGGCGCAGAGTCACGAGCTGAGCCGAAGAGGGGGAGAGGTTCAATCACGAGAGTTATGGGCTCCAACCTTACTCTTCCTTTTCTCCTTTCACCTGTGTTTGATTGGCTTCTTTTTTTCACATTGCCTCCAAATGGTTCCTAACACATTGGGATAGCTAAGAGCATCTCCAAACCTATTGTGAGTTTGGAAAAAATGAAAGTACTTCTCCAATACAAATGTAAAATAAATTGTGAAGTTGACATGGCAATGACATGGCAAGGAGAATCTGAAGTTGGTTGTCTAGATATAGACAATGCACTTCACAATGATTTTGTCTCCACATCATCAATCATGAATAGAAATATTTATAAAAAGTTGAAGAAGTGGAGGAGTTGCCTTGGAAGTTGAAAAATATATTTTTTATTGTCTCCTCAATACTTTTGCATTGGAGAGAGTTTTTCTATCTCATTGTCTTTTGAGATGTAGTTTTGCCACATAAACAAGACATTGTCTTGTGGCTCATGCCACATAGGAGCCACCTAAGACTCACAACACTTAACAAGACAATAGGGTTGGAGATGCTCTAAGGGATGGATTCCAACAGTATTTGTATGCATAGGGTCAAACTTACTTTTCACACTCATTTTCACACTTGCAATCCAAGTATCAACCTAGATTCCTAGGGTATCATTTCCGACTAGATCCTAGTCCAATAGAGCTGTATAACATAGGTTGAGATTAAAAGATATAGACCCCACCACATTTTAAAGTCATTTAATCTCAACCGTGCAATTCCAATCCAACCTGTATAACATAGGTTGATGTTATAATATAAAACCAATTATTTATATATATATATATATATATATATATATATATATATATATATATATGCAATGACCTCTAGCCTAGTGGTTAAGAGAGATGCATGCGGCCCAAGTGGTCGGGAGTTCGAGCCTCAGTGGAGGCGAGTTCGCCACAAGTACCCATTGCTAATATTAATGTTAATGTTAATGTTAATATTAATTTTTTTTATATTTTTTTATATTAATGTTAATGTTAATGTTAATGTTAATGTTAATATTAATTTTAATGTTAAGTTTAATGTTAATGTTAATATTTGATGTTAATATTAACATTAATATTAACATTAACATTAATATTAACATTAAATTATGGATTAGAGTGAGGGGGTTTTCTAAGGGGGACTTTTGATCCGCTTCCTATATATATATATATATATATATATATATATATATATATATATATCACAAAATAAATAAATATATATTTATTTTGTGATATATATATATATATATATATATATATATATATATATATATCACGAAATAAATATATATATATATATCACAAAATATATATATATATATATATATATATATATATATATATATATATATATATATATATATATATATATATATATATATATATATATATATATATATATATATATATATATATATATATTTCGTGATATATATATATATATATATATATATATGTGTGTGTGTGTGTGTGTGTGTGTGTGTGTGTGTGTGTAAAATTCTTCAATACATCCCATGTAAAAATTTGTATCGATACATCCCAAATCTGAATCATTGGATGTTGATCCAATGGTTCAGATTAAAGCCGAAGTCAAAGTAACATGTAAAGTTAAACTCAAAGTAAACACCTTTCACAATTTTCAATGCAATTGTTTGGGATGTATTGATACATCCCATGTATTGTAGAAGGACTATATATATATATATATATATATATATATATATATATATATATATATATATATATATATATATATATAGGAAGCGGATCAAAAGCCCCCCTTAGAAAGCCCCCCAAAAACTCCCCTCACTCTAATTCGTAATATTAATGTTAATATTAATGTTATTATTAATGTTAATGTTAATATTAATGTTAATATTAATTTTAATGTTAATATTAATTTTTTTAATTTTTTTATATTAATTTTAATGTTAATGTTAATATTAATGTTAATGTTAATGTTACTATTAATATTAATTTTAATGTTAAGTTTAATGTTAATTTTAGTATTTAATGCTAATATTAACATTAATATTGACATTAACATTAATATTAACATTAATATTAACATTAAATTACGGATTAGAGTGAGGGAGTTTTTTGGGGGGCTTTCTAAGGGGGGCTTTTGATCCGCTTCTATATATATATATATATATATATATATATATATATATATATATATATATATATATATATATATATATATATATATATATATATATATATATATATATATGTTGTCTGCTTGTTTATGCGAATCGAAGATAACATGCTTACCATGTGTACATGCTTTACTGCTTACAATATGTCATGAAATTGATCCTAAGGCAAAGATAGAAACATCAGAAATTAATCTGCATGATTCATTAGTTTACTTAATGTTGGTTTAGGCGAGTGGGTCTTATTAGTACACGAGAGGATTAGTATTGATCGTCCACTAGATTGCTTGCAGGATGTAGGAAATGGTTTGCTCGCGACGGAGCTTCGCTTGAACGCGTTGAGGTATGAAGTGTCTTAGCATTTTGAGACGTACGACCGCATTGACGTTCGGACTTACAACAGGATGATGCAGCCGAGATATAGAAGACATGGTGTATAGAACAATAAAATCCTTTGTGGGCTAAAGAGATCATGAGTGTTGTAAGCCAATCTGACAGATGAAATTGGGCTATTGAAAGCCTTTGTAATTCTGCTGCGTATACAATAAGGAGAATAGTTTCTTTCGGTTTCTTCTGTTGCGATATTGTGATTTGAGATAATCATATACATAAAATTTTACTCTTGCCTTGTAAGAGTGCAACTCCAGAATCGTACGGCATCACGTCCAGCGAGGACGATCAATTCGGCTGAATCGATGCGAGGACGAATAATTCGGCGGGTCGGGACGTGACAGTTCCTGTCACGAAAAAATTGGTTGGGAGGGAGGGGGGTTGAGGGGTGGGTTGGTCGTTGACACATCCGAGTTTGGTTGCTGGATGTGGTTGAGATCCTATTTTTTTAATCAGTTAATTAACCTTTTATTACTTTCCTTTCAAAAAAAAATTTCATTACTTATTAATTCTTTTGTTAAGTAACACTAATTACTTTTTATTTTTTTATTTTTTTTGGAATACGATCTCAATTACTTGTCGATTAATCATTATTTATTATTATTTTTTGTTGATAATTACTTATTAAAATAACTAATAACTAATTAAAAATTAATTTATTGCTAGTTATCTATTAACTAACTATTTTTTTGCTAATTATTTATTAAACAAACTAATAACTAATTATTTAATTTATTAGATTGTTATGTGAATTAATTATAATTTACTAGTACAATAATATACTGTTTCACTTCCCAATTTTTATTGTTCTATCTCAACCAATCTCATTTGTCCCTACTAAAGGGACACGAAAATGAATAGATCCCTGTATAAATTCTCTCATTGAAAGTATAAAATCTAAAATTTTCTATACTTACGGTTTACCAAACACCAAACCGTGTTAGTTCAACAAAACCAACTTTTCTTTACATCGCAGTCAAAATAGCTGAACTGGACCAAGTTCCGATATTCACTCAAAAGTAGTTCAGTTCCTGGACAGTTTCGACCAGCCAAACAAGCCCCGAGGGAAATAATTATCATGGAAAACTCCACCCCAGATCGTCGGGAGAGACCGACGTGGGAATCGCGGCTGACGTGTCCCCCTCACCCAATCAAACCCCCCGTGGGATCGTTTTCGACGAACGGAGAGGTGCCACGTAGTACAGTTTGGGTTCAAAACAACCTCACCATTTAGAATTGTTCAATTATCATTTCAATAATGTCAAGTCTACAACCAAATTTTTACAACCATCTAACAACTTCTCTCTCTCTTCCACCTTTTACATATGGTTTCCACCGGGTCCCATCTCTCCTCTCATCCCCACTGCTACATGACCTCTTCCTCTCCTCCTTCAATCGAAGTCCGACACGTGACAGTTGTAAAAAAATTGTACACACTTGATTGTAGGCATAGCAAAGCCCTCATCATTTACCAATAACTGCAATCAAGGGTGAACCTATGATTGCAGTACTTTTTTCTGTGTAGAAAACCCAGGGAGGCTACAGACTCTGATGCCTGGGATTCTGACTTATACTATTTCCAACGGTTCTCGTTGCTACACGTGTTCGGTGGGCAGGGAAGGAGGGAGCAGTTGTTTGCACTTTACAGTTACAGTGTCGCGTCCCGTGACGCCACCCGAAACAAACCCTCGGAACATTCCAAACTCACATGTGCTCTTCCTTCCTTCCTTCCTTCTCGCTACACGACAAATCAATTCTCTCAATCTGTAAAAAAAAAAATAATAATAATAATAATAAAATAAAATTTCTCTCAATCTGTGTGTCATACTTGCACATCAAGCTCACCAATGGGAGCTGAATTGAGCTGAGCCAACTCAGTTTCGTAATGCGCGCGCTTGGAAAGCTATCGAGCAGAGCTTTGAAACCTAGGAGTATACTGACCATCATTTATTTCGTAATAACTAATATCAAACAATCTAAAGAACAATATAGGAATTTGATATGAATAAAATTAAAAGATTTATGATAGGAGAGGACTTGCCTTGAAATTTGAAAATTTAGGTTTTGCTCCTTCTTTAATAACATTTCCATATGTATATATAGTAAGGATTTACCAAAGTGTCCATCTCCGTTTCAATCTATTCGGTTTAAATCGAAATAATCGAAGCTGAATAAACTAAAATTCTAAAATCCAAAATCGAATCCGAACCAATAATCCATACGCTTTGTTCGATCTGTTATGTTTAATGGGTCCAGTCATTGGCAGAGCCACATACATCAAATTGGGGTCCTCCGTCTTGGGATGGTGGACTCCAATGTCTTATACGTACTTGTATGTATAAAAAAAAAATTAAGATGCCCCCACAGTTCCAAAAAAAAAAAAAAAAAATCGTCCCCACAGAACAAACTGTCTGGTTTTTGTCCCTGGGTCTAGTTCAAAGTTAGGATTGTGGTTAAATTATATTAAAATAATATAGTTTTTATGCACATATTTGTTCTAGTTTAAAATTGTGTCCAAAGTTGGACTAGTTATTAAACTGTAAAAGTTGGACTTCAAAACACATACATAGAATTGTTGTTTTCAAAATAAACACATTTTTAATCATAAAATATGCATAAAATTGAAAAGTATATAATTTTACAAGTCTTTTTCGATTTTTGGTTTTGGATCGAAACCGAATAAGAAATTTTAGTATTTTCAAAACCGAGACCGAACCGAATCTCTTATTCGATTCGATTCAATTTTCGGTCCATAACCGAATAATGCTCACCCCTATACTCCCATGTTGACAAGGACGGACGGAGCACAAAGACGGAGTTTAGATTTTTCGTTTATTATAACCATGTAAAATTTTGAAAACAATATTTTAAGTTGATATTTTCAACTATTCCAGTTTTTTCAACTCAATATCCTAAACTTTAGAACTAGACAATTTGATATTTTAACTATAACTGTACAACTTAATAGCCTTTAGTTGTTGTAGAAAATTATAAATGACAAAAATATCCCAATTCTCTTCCCCTTCTATTTTCGGCAGCGACAAGAGTTGGGTGGAGACAGGGGCGGGAGGGGAGGGGTGTGGGGCGCGGCAGGGAGGGGTGCAGGCGGGGGCACGAGAGGGTGCAGTCGGAACGGGGCGGGAAAGGGGTGCAGGTGGGGTGTGGGGGTGGATCGTCAACGACGGGAGGGTGCAATCGGCAGTGGGGTTAGGGTTTGCAGCGTTGGATGAGGGAGGGGGTTGGAAAAGAAGGGACTATTTTTGTTAAATTATTTGTAACGAAATAGTTAACTCGTATCAAAATAAAAAAAAGTTTACTAAAAGTATCAAGTTGTCAAATTTTAAAGTTTAAAATATTAAGTTAAAAAATTTGAATAGTTAAGGATATCAAATTACATTTTAGTTAATTTTGAAATTGAAATAATCTGCCATGTTTTGGTCCTCTAAATTATTATTAAAAAATGTATTTATGTGGACCTCACCGTCTGGAAAGACGTACAAAGAAAGACCATGTTTAAGAGCATCTCCAACCCTATTGTGAGTTTAGAAAAAATGGTTGCCACATAGGAATGACACTTTCATTTCAAAAATTCTTCTCCAATGCAAATGTAGAATAAAACATGAAGTTGACATGGCAATGACATGGCAAGGAGAATGTGAAGTTGGTTGTCTAGATCTAGACAATGCACTTCACAATGACTTTGTCTCCACATCATCAATTATGAATATAAATATTTATAAAAAAGTTGAAGAAGTGGAGGAGTTGCCTTGAAAGTTAAAAAAAATAATACTTTTTATTGTTTCCTCAATATTTTTGCATTGGAGAGAGTTTTTCTATCTCATTGTCTTTTGAGATATAGTTTTGCCACATAAACAAGACATTGTCTTGTGGCTCATGCCACATAGGAGCCACCTAAGACTCACAACACTTAACAAGACAATAGTGTTGGAGATGCTCTAAAAGGGACCAATAACAACAGAACTTATTTTGTACTTTTAACTTTTAATCGACACGGTACATGACGCTTCTAAATATTAATATATTTAGTCCCTGACACCTTTAAATGCCATTACAGTTTTGTGTCCCAGTCCGATTTAATCTGAAGAGCTTTGCTATGCCTACAACCAAATTTTACGAACCCCCTACAACCGGACACGTGTCGGACATCGATTGGAGGAGGGAAAAAATGGTGGGGCCGGGTGGAGTCCATGTAGCAGGAGGGTGAGAGTGGTGGTGGGACCCGGTGGAACCCATGTGTAAGGGGTGGGAGAGAGTAGTTGTAAGAAGGTTGTAAAAATTTGGTGGTAAACTTAGCATTTTCCTAATCTGAAAGCACGCATATTTTAATTTTTTTTAATTATTATTTTTTATTTGAAAAGAGTAAAAGTACAAAAAGAGAACTATATATCTATAAATTCCTATGTATAATTATCTAGCTGCTCTCATTAAATTTAATAAATAGTTTTAATTAGTAATATTAAATAAGCACATATTTGAAAAAAAAGGGGTTAAATTTTTTTTTTATTATTATATAGCGGTATACACGTATAAAGACGAGCTTAGTGTAGTCCTACTTATAAATTACTAGTGGATAACCCGTGCCATAATGGCACGGACACGAACCCGGCCTTCTCGAAGTAGGTGTGCAGGGACTGGGCCAGCGCCAGGGAGTTCCGGACGGAGACGCGGCCTCTGAATCCGACCTTCTCGACGTAGGCGTGCAGGCACTGGGCCAGCGGTAGGGACCCGAGCCCGGCGGAGGCGGACACGGCAGAGACCACGGTGGCGGCGTTAGGGGCGACGTGGGGTCTCATGGAGGCGAAGACGTGCAGGACCGTCGCGGGGTGTCCGAGGGCGGCGAGGTCCGAGACGGCGGCGGTCCAGGAGACAACGTCCCTGTGCGGCGTTCCGTCAAACACCCGCAGGACGTGGTCGGCGGAGCCGCGTCGGAAGTCGGTGAGCAGGACGGTCTGCACGAAGGGATCGGGCCGGAATCCGAGAAGAAGGGCGTGTGCGTGGAGCGACATGGTGGCGGCAGCGACGGTGACGATGTTGAGCAAGGAAGAAAAGGTGTGGGAGTCGGGAGGGACGCGGCTGTAAGCCCCTGTTTTTTAAAAAATTATTAAATTAGTGTTAATTAATTATTAATGTCATTTTTAGCTTTAAAATTTTTATTATGATTTTTAGGAATTTTTCTAGAATTTTTAAATAAATTTTAAATGAGTTTTAAATACAAAAATATCAATTTGTAATTTTCTAAAATATTTTAATATCATTTTGTAATATTTAGAATTGTTTTTATATTATTATGCAATTTGTTAAATTATTTTTTTTATAACAGTTGCAAATTATAAATTGTTTCATTTATGTTATGCAAATTATTTATTGCATTTACCTACTGGAAGGACCTATTTGTAAAATTCCTAAAGACTAGGGGCCTAGATGCAATTCCAACTTTTCCGGCCGACCAACCGCCTTGACCGACCTATAAAACCCCCCTCCTTCCTCCCCAGACCAAGCCCTAACCCACAACTACCACCACGACCGTCCCACGACCACCGTTCTTCCCCTTTTCCCCAAACCCTAACCGCAGCTCCGACGAACCCCGTCCATCCCCCACGACGAGCGCCACCGCCCGCAACCACCATCCTCCGACGCGCCTCGACGAGACGACCCCAGCGCCACCCGAGCGCCGCCTCGTCGACGTCTCCTCCGCCGTCCAGGACACTTGAACCCCCCCAACCGCCGGACACGTGAGTAACAGGACTCAAATCGTGTCGTGCGTGACTCATTTTCATGCACGAGACTCGCCAGGACACGACGTACCTAACGCTGTGCTCGGACACGCGAGACTGAACTCGTACGTGTCGTGCATAGCACGGACACGTGGATTCCTGTGTCCCAAACTGTCCGGATACATGATTGATTTTATTATTTTTTTATATGTTAACTCGTTTAAACCTAAATAAATTAAACCTAAACCTAACCCCTAACACAGAGCTCGGGCTGACCCCCTGGCCATCCCGACCCGACTAAACCCCCCCCAGCGCTTTGGCTCGAGTTCTAGCCCCCCCCTTTTCACTGCTGTTATTTCTTTTCCTTTTCCTTTTTCTTTTTTTTTTTGTTTTATATATATAATTATATATATATGTATACATATATTTGTATATAAATATATGTATTATTATATATACTATATTATGTATATATATGTATGCTGTTTTTCTTATATATATATATATATATATATATATATATATATATATATATATATATATATATATATATATATATATATATATATATATATAAAGTACTAAAAAATGAAGTATATATATATATATATATATATATATATATATATATATATATATATATATATATATACTATTATATGTATATGTATACATTATTTGTATATATATATATATATATATATATATATATATATATATATATATATATATATATATATATATATATATACAAATAATGTATACATATACATATAATAGTATATATATATATATATATATATATATATATATATATATATATATATATATATATATATATATATATATATATATTATGGTTAAGTATTTTCTTACACATATATATATGTAATATTTTAACATATATATGTCCATTATGTAAATATCCATATATTTATGTATATATATATATTATTATATATGTATACCATTTTACATATGTATTTTACTATACTTAGTGTAAGTTATTTTCTATGTAAATATACTTATCATATTTTTATAAATTTTGCCTTATTAAAATATTAATATTTATTTTGCATTTTTTACCAATTTGTATTTTAGTATATTTAAATTACTGCAACCATTTGGTGTCCAAGCCTAGCATGAGTTTTTGGGCCCAAATGTGTTTTCACACATTCAAGACCTGTACAAGTCATATTGGACTTGATTCATGGCCTTGGGTCCTGTATTTGAACTTTGGTTCAAATTATGTACATGGACAAAATACGCAGATAATTAATTAATTAATTTCAATTGTGTGCAATGCTGTTTTTGGATTTCTGAAAATACTTAAAGTACTGTTAAAATTCTGGAAAAATAGTATTTAGATACTATGTTACTTTAGCTAATTTAGTATAATTTTTGTAGTATTTAATTTACTGTTTTGCCACTAGTTTGGCATATGAAACCAAAACTTATTTTCTGTATACTTAGGAAAACTGATTTTTTATAAAATACTTGTACTGGTTAATAAATTCCAAAAAAATTATAATAAATTTCTATAATTAGCAAGGATCTTTTTGGTACTTTACTTTAAGTAAAACTAGGCTTTTTGTCTATCTCAAAAATTGTTAGAACACAATGATCATTTGATTTATTTATTGATTAATTACGACTTGTAATTTTTTGTGTTATTTTGAGTTTTAGCCGTATTGGACCTCACCCCTCACTAGTGTAAAGACCCTGAAAAGTTAGTTAAAATAGTGTGTCACCCCACATTGGTCTCCTATGCTAAAATTATCATTTTGGCTAGGTGCCCAGTCACAAGTCGTGTTGCACCAATTAGTGTCTTAGCGTTTTAGCTTAGTGTAAAATTAAGTTATTGCATTTATTTCTACAGTGACGAGTTACCGGACATCCATAGCACTTTTATCGCAGCTTGTTTTGCTTTGCTAGAGGCAAGTACTTTCTACAAACTTTACATACTGTTACATAAATGAACTGCTAATCCAACCATGTTAAATGCTGATCCTTGGGGTAGCAAGTTAAAATATCACATGTTGTACTTTCCATTACTACCATGCTTAGAACAGTTTTTATGTATCTCTCACATGATTAGAATATGGGTTATGGGGAAACTGTTAGTAGCGTACGTGATCATGCCACCTTACTCGTACGTACGTACCGAGCAAGGTTGACATTTCATATGTATACCTTGTCGTAGGCGCACCAGCTGTATTTGTACGTATGTACATCTGTCGCTTGTTTTACTTGTACGAAAGTACATTTTATATACTTGTACCACAGTACATTTTACACCTATTGACGATCACGTACCTGCTACAGTTTTAAACATTACATATACATCTGTCTCTATGACATGTGTGTCCTTGCCATGATAGACAATGTGATGTCATGTTTCCAGTTATTTCCTCTTATGTTCATTTCCATGTTTCATATGCTAGTTTGCTAGATTCAGTACTTGCTCCCGTCCTGACAGGATAACGTTGTAGGTGTCCTTACTGAGGAGGAGTTACTCTGCGACGCATATTATGGAGTTACTGCCGAGGACCCGGCTTTGCTTTACGAGGATGTTCCTGCAGGGAACCTCGCCTAGTTATCTTTTTGCTTTAGACTTTTGAGAGTAGTCATGTATTAGGCTACATATTTTGTAACTGGACATGTATCCAGTTTTACATTTCAGACTTGTACTTTAGACATTTTACTATATGATACGACTTTTGTGTTTGGAGCATTTATAACTTTTATTCACTTATAGAACTGTTAGCACATTTAGTCTTATCCTGTTGTCTTTAGAACAACTTACTACGTTTTATCTCAAACGTAGGCTGGACATGACTCGGCTTGGCCCAACAAATTGGGTAGCGGGTCGTGACATGTTTTAGTGGTGGCCCATGCAGGTCCCTGACTAAATTATTTGGTTACGTTATTGTACCAAGCATGCCTGCAATTAGGAACTTAAGGTAATTAGACAACATTAGGAATGACGCTTAGAATACCTAGAGGAATGCTAGGATTGCAACATAGGAAATACATCACATGTTTGCTATTATAATTAGATTTTCTTGCCTATGATTGCTTACTTTAACAAGTCCTTATAAGTCCTTTTTACTTTTTATTAGATGGTGCTTACTCGTTCGTCCCAGTATGTTACACCTGAGAATGGTGCAATCCCTATCCAGTCAGCTGACCAGTTAACTGATACACCCCCACCTCCACCTACCACACTCCCCCACTCCACAGATCCACAGACCCAGATGCCTCCACCACCTCCCACATCCCAGTCCCAGCAGGCCCCGATACTTCTACCACCCCCTATCATCATACCTACCCAGGCTTCCGTCACACTCGACGGGAACCAGCTGCTCACTATGATACAGGGGTTCCTAACCACCCATCAGGAGCAGACTACCCTACTCCGCCAGAGCATGGAGCGTTCTGAGGGACGTCCGTGGTCCCACCACCTGTAGAGCCACGACAGAGAGCGGGGACGATCAAGGACTTCATGGGTCTTAATCTCAAGGAGTTCTCAGGGACTGAGGGCATAGTAGTAGCAGATGACTGGCTAGATTCGGTAGAGAGGAAGCTCCTAGGAGTCAGGATGCCGGGTGACCTCCAGGTCGAGGCAGCGGGATTTCTGCTGATAGACTTGGCAGGAGTCTGGTTCCGGAATGAGCCATTATTTGCGAGAGGGAGAGCCACTTGGGATCAGTTCAAGACCCAGTTCAAGAAAAAATTCTTCTCGACCACTGCTAGAGTAGCCATGGGACTACGATTCCAGAACATCCAGCAGGGAAACCGTTCTGTTGATGACTATACGGCAGAGTTTAGTCGTCTGAGCCGTTTTGCTTCTAGTCTGGTTGCAGATCTAGATGAGATGACCCGTAGGTTTTGCCATGGTCTAGTTCCAGACATTGGCATTCTTATAGTGGCGAACGGTACGACTGACTACTACCAGAGCCTAGAGTTGGCCCGGAGCATCGAGGAGCGTCTTCTGTCTAGCAAGAGGCCGGCTTCTGTACATCATGAGGAACCGTCCAAGCGTCAGGCTTTCCAGCAGAGAGCACCGACGTCGCTCCAGCAGACTTACCGTCCCCTACATCACATCATCAGACCCCGCCAGTTAGAGCCCCGGGACCCCGACATCAGCAGCAGCAGCCGAAGGGAGCTATATGTTCTTTCTGCGGAAGACCCGGGCATGATTACTCCATCTGCAGGAAGAGGCTGAAGCAGTGCTTAGTTTATGGGTCTGCCACCCACATGATACGGGAATGCCCAGTAGCCAAGGGACCTAGAGGACCGCTTCCGACTCAGCAGCAGAGGTTTGGGCAGCATCTGCAGCAGCCGAAGGGACCTCAGGGGAAGGTTTATAGCCTAGCCCTTGAGCCGGAGTCGAAGCAGGTTTCAGAGCCAGATTACTTAGCTGACGTCATCACAGGTCATGTTTATTTGCATACTTTTCTAGCTCTATGCTTGTTTGATTCTGGTGCATCTCATAGCTTCCTATCATTAGAGTTTATGCATAAACACCATCTAGTAGCTACACCTACTGCGGAGATTAGTAGAGTGATGACGGGAGGATGACCAGTGCCTATTAGATCTATCTATAGATGTTCTATTTTTATAGTCAGGAGAGAGTTCAGGGGACGATTCTTTGTGATGCCACTCCCCGGTTATGATATCATATTGGGGATGGACTGGCTTAGCTATGCCCATGCATCTATAGACTGTCATGAGGGTAGTATTTTGTTCAGTCCCCCAGGCACAGCACCATTCAGTGTCAAGAGGACAGGGCCGGAGATCAGCCTAGAGCCGAACTGTTGTGCGACAGTTGGGGACGTAGCACCGCCACACCCTATCATCAGGGAGTTTATGGATGTATTCCCAGAGGATCTTCTAGGGCTTCCGCCTGACAGAGATGTGGAGTTCACTATAGATTTAGTGCCGGGTTCATCACCAGTATCCCGGGCTTGCTATAGAGTGAATCCCAAGGAGGCCATAGAGATGAAAGAGCAGATTGATGACCTGTTGAGAAAGGGTTTCATTCGATCCAGTGCTTCTCCATGGGGAGCACCAGTGCTCTTTGTGCCTAAGAAGGATGGTACAGTCCGGTTGTGTATTGACTACCGGGCCTTGAATGCCATCACCATCAAGAACAAATATCCTCTGCCCAGGATAGATGATTTGTTCGACCAGTTGAGCGGGGCGAAGGTGTTTTCCAGGATAGACTTGAGATCCGGGTACCACCAGGTGAAGGTTAGGGCAGCAGATATCCAGAAGACGACGTTCAACACGAAGTACGGGCAGTACGAGTTTCTGGTGATGCTATTTGGTCATACAAATGTGCCAGCTGTCTTTATGAACTTGATGAATAAGACATTTCACCAGTATCTGGATAAGTTTATCGTAGTGTTTATCGACGACATTCTGATATACTCGAAGACGCCAGAGTAGCATGCAGAGCACTTGCGGATAGTTTTGGAGATTCTGAGGCAGGAGAGATTGTTTGCCAAATTGTCGAAGTGCGAGTTCTTTTTAGACCGAGTGGAGTTTCTCGGCCATGTAGTCACTGGAGATGGAATCTCGGTGGATCCCAGGAAGATTGCTGCAGTTGAGACATGGAAGGCTCCGACGTCAGTTTCAGAGATCAGGAGCTTTCTGGGTTTAGCAGGCTATTATAGAAAGTTCGTCCAGGACTTTGCTAGGATAGCTGAACCCATGACGAAGCTGACGCAGAAGGACGCAGAGTACATCTGGTCAGAAGACTGCCAGGCAGCGTTTGAGGAGCTGAAGAGGAGGCTGACGACCGCTCCAGTTCTGACATTACCTTCAGGTACTGGAGGTTTCACCATTTGCAGCGATGCTTCTGGAAAGGGGCTAGGATGTGTCCTACAGCAGCATGGAAAAGTGATTGCTTAAGCATCTAGGCAATTGCGGACTCATGAGAGGAATTATCCTACCCATGACCTAGAGTTAGCTGCGGTGATCTTTGCACTCAAGTTATGGAAACATTACTTATACGGAGAGCGTGTGGAGATCTTTACTGACCATAAAAGCTTGAAGTATGTGTTCACGCAGAAAGAGCTGAACATGAGGCAAAGACGATGGTTGGAGTTGATGAAGGACTTCGACATCGATTTACAGTATCACCCTGGAAAGGCAAATGTGGTGGCGGATGCGCTGAGCAGGCATCCGATGGCATGGTACCTGATGATTGATCGGCATTTGCGGGAGGATCTGGAGAAGCTCGGTATCGAGCTAGTTCGGCCAGGGTCAGTGATACAGATGATGGCGCTTGACATCCAGTCAGGTTTGATGGAGCAGATCAGGAAGGCACAGCCTACAGATGAGAGCCTTCGCAGACTTCGAGCCCAGGCGTTAGCATGATTGCTGGATGACTTCACTATAGCAGAGGATGGATCCTTGAGGCATGGCAGCCGATTGTGCGTGCCGAAGGGAGAGCTGGTAGAGGCAGTCTTGCAGGAGGCGCACCGATCGAGATATTCTATTCACCCTGGTGCTAAAAAGATGTACCGTGACTTACGGGAACATCTTTGGTGGCGCGGGATAAAGAGGGATGTATCACGTTTCATCTCGAGATACCTAGTTTGCCAGCAGGTCAAGGCGGAGCGCCAGAGGCCAGCTGGTTTGTTGCAGTCGTTACCCATTCCCGAGTGGAAGTAGGAAAATATTACGATGGACTTCGTTTCAGGGCTTCCTCGTTCCCAAGGAGGGAATGATGCCATTTGGGTCATCGTGGACAGGCTGACGAAGTGTGCGCACTTCATACCCTTCAAGGTGGGACTTTCCACCGAGAAGTTGGCGGAGCTATACATGCAGCAGATAGTTCGCCTACACGGAGTGCCGGTGAGCATCGTGTCAGACAGAGACAGCCGATTTACATCCCACTATTGGAGGAGCTTGCAGGAGGAGTTGGGCAGTAGGCTCAAGTTCAGTACGGCGTACCACCCGCAGACAGATGGGCAGTCCGAGAGGACGATACAGACACTGGAGGATATGCTGAGGACCTGCGTGCTGGACTTCGGAGGATCATGGGAGAGCCATCTGTACTTGGTAGAGTTTTCATACAACAACAGCTACCAAGCCAGTATCGGTATGTCTCCTTTCGAGGTGCTTTATGGACGACGATGCCGCACACCGCTCTTTTGGGATGATGTCGGAGACAGAGTTATGCTTGGGCCGGAGATGATCACGGATGCAGCAGGGAAAGTCGGGATGATCAGAGACAGGCTCAGAGTAGCTCAGGATAGGCAGAAACACAGGGCTGATGCTAGTCGCAGACCGATGGAGTTCGCAGACGGTGATATGGTACTAGTAAAGATATCACCTACTAGAGGGACGATCCGGTTCGGACGAGGAGGAAAGCTGAGCCCCAGATACATCGGGCCGTTCGAGATACTTGGCAGGATCGGAGAGGTAGCTTACAGGGTTGCACTTCCACCCAATTCTAGCAGGAGTTCACGACGTCTTTCACGTATCTCAGCTGAGGAGATATGTTCTAGACCCCAGTCATGTGCTAGATCATACAGAGTTGGAGGTCGGACCGAGCCTTACAGTTTCTGAGCAGCCAGTGGAGATATTGGACAGGAGAGAGAAGAGGCTGAGGAACAAGGTTATACCCCCAGTACGAGTAGCTTGGAGTCGTCACTCTCTAGGTGAATCTACTTGGGAGAGGAAGTCGGACATGAGGGAGAGATACCCTTACTTGTTCGATCCAACCGCTGCGAGGGAACCACCCGTTCCCGCTTGATACCTTAGAGGTTAGCTTCATATCGTAGCCTTAGTCATTTGATTGCATTGCTTGCTATATTAGAATATTGTAGGGTCTTCAATCCTTGTGAGTTTCGAGGACGAAATTTTTCAAGGAGGGAAGACTTGTAAGCCCCTGTTTTTCAAAAAATTATTAAATTAGTGTTAATTAATTATTAATGTCATTTTTAGCTTTAAAATATTTATTATGATTTTTAGAAATTTTTCTTGAATTTTTAAATAAATTTTAAATGAGTTTTAAATACAAAAATATCAATTTATAATTTTCTAAAATATTTTAATATCATTTTGTAATATTTAGAATTGTTTTTATATCATTATGCAATTTGTTAAATTATTTTTTTATAACAGTTGTAAATATATGTAATATTTTAACATATATATGGTTATAAAAAAAAATATATATATATTTTATGGAAATATATATATATATATATATATATATATATATATATATATATATATATATATATATATATATATATATATTTTAACATATATATGGTTATAAAAAAAATATATATATATTTTATGGTTAAGTATTTTCTTACACATATATATATATATGTAATATTTTAACATATATATGTCCATTATGTAAATATCCATATATTTATGTATATATATATATATATTATTATATATGTATACCATTTTACATATGTATTTCACTATACTTAGTGTAAGTTATTTTCTATGTAAATATGCTTATCATATTTTTATAAATTTTGCCTTATTAAAATATTAATATTTATTTTGCACTTTTTTCCAATTTGTATTTTAGTATATTTAAATTACTGCAACCATTTGGTGTCCAAGCCTAGCATGGGTTTTTGGGCCCAAATGTGTTTTCACACATTCAAGACCTGTACAAATCATATTGGACTTGATTCATGGCCTTGGGTCCTGTATTTGAACTTTGGTTCAAATTATGTACATGGACAAAATACGCAGATAATTAATTAATTAATTTCAATTGTGTGCAATGTTGTTTTTGGATTTCTGAAAATACTTAAAGTACTGTTAAAATTCTGGAAAAATAGTATTTAGATACTATGTTACTTTAGCTAATTTAGTATAATTTTTGTAGTATTTAATTTACTGTTTTGCCACTAGTTTGGCATATGAAACCAAAACTCATTTTCTGTATACTTAGGAAAACTGATTTTTATAAAATACTTATACTGGTTAATAAATTCCAAAAAATTATAATAAATTTCTATAATTAGCAAGGATCTTTTTGGTACTTTATTTTAAGTAAAACTAGACTTTTTGTCTATCTCAAAAATTGTTAGAACACAATGGTCATTTGATTTATTTATTGATTAATTACGACTTGTAACTTTTTGTGTTATTTTGAGTTTTAGCCGTATTGGACCTCACCCCTCACTAGTGTAAAGACCCTGAAAAGTTAGTTAAAATAGTGTGTCACCCCACATTGGTCTCCTATGCTAAAATTATCATTTTGGCTAGGTGCCCAGTCACAAGTCGTGTTGCACCAATTAGTGTCTTAGCGTTTTAGTTTAGTGTAAAAACTAAGTTTTTGCATTTATTTCTACAGTGACGAGTTATCGGACATCCATAGCACTTTTATCGTAGCTTGTTTTGCTTTGCTAGAGGCAAGTACTTTCTACAAACTTTACATACTGTTACATAAATGAACTGCTAATCCAACCATGTTAAATGCTGATCCTTGGGGTAGCAAGTTAAAATATCACATGTTGTACTTTCCATTACTACCATGCTTAGAACAGTTTTTATGTATCTCTCACATGATTAGAATATAGGTTATGGAGAAAGTGTTAGTAGCGTACGTGATCATGCCACCTTACTCGTACGTACGTACCGAGCAAGGTTGACATTTCATATGTATACCTTGTCGTAGGCGCACCAGCTGTATTTGTACGTATGTACATCTGTCGCTTGTTTTACTTGTACGGAAGTACATTTTATATACTTGTACCACAGTACATTTTACACCTATTGACGATCACGTACCTGCTACAGTTTTAAACATTACATATACATTTGTCTCTATGACATATGTGTCCTTGCCATGATAGACAATGTGATGCCATGTTTCCAGTTATTTTCTCTTATGTTCATTTCCATGTTTCATATGCTAGTTTGCTAGATTCAGTACTTATTCCCGTCCTGACAGGATAACGTTGTAGGTGTCCTTACTGAGGAGGAGTTACTCTGCGACACATATTATGGAGTTACTGCCGAGGACCCGGCTTTGCTTTACGAGTATGTTCCTGCGGGGAACCTCGTCTAGTTATCTTTTTGCTTTAGACTTTTGAGAGTAGTCATGTATTAGGCTACATATTTTGTAACTGGACATGTATCCAGTTTTACATTTCAGACTTGTACTTTGGACATTTTACTATATGATACGACTTTTGCGTTTGGAGCATTTATGACTTTTATTCACTTACAGAACTGTTAGCACATTTAGTCTTATCCTGTTGTCTTTAGAACAGCTTACTACGTTTTATCTCAAACGTAGGCTGGGCATGACTCGGCCTGGCCCAACAAATTGGGTATCGGGTCGTGACAGCGGCGACGGAGCATTTGGGAGTAGATGAAGAGTGGGTTAGCGGAGATGGCGATGGCGGTGTTGAAGAAGAAGGGGTTGGGGTTGGTCATGGCGGAGAAGAGGGAGGCGGCGAAGGAAAGGTCGGCATCGGCGGCGCGGTGGAGGAGGCTGCTTGCGACGAAGGGTTGCGAAAGAGGCCGGCGACGACGGCGTGGACGAGGATGGAGCGGAGGCGGCGGAGGGAGGGGCGGTGCAAGAGGAGCTGGAGGCGGAGGTGCCGTTGGAACAACCAGTTGCTCCGCATCCAACATGGGACCTCCTCTCTTATCGAGAGAGGGACACTTTAGTTCTTTCATCATCGCTGAACCAAATCACATGGGTTGGACCAAAAACCTACTATGCTTTATATTATAGACTAGTGGATAACCCGTGCCATAATGGCACGAACACGAATTCGGCCTTCTCGACGTAGGTGTGCAGGCACCGGGCTAGCGCCAGGGAGTTCCAGACGGAGACGCGACCTCCGAACCCGGCCTTCTCGACGTAGGCATGAAGGCACCGGGCCAGTGCCAGGGACCCGAGTCCGGCGGAGGCGGACACGGCAAAGACCACGGTGGCGGTGTTCGGGGCGGCGTGGGGCCTCATGGAGGCGAAGACGCGCAGAGCCGTCGCGGGGCGTCCGAGGGGGGTGAGTCCCGAGACGGCGGCAGTCCAGGAGACGACCTCCCTGTGCGGCATTCCGTCGAACACCCGCAGGGCGTGGTCGGCGGAGCCGCGTCGGGAGTAGGCAGTGAGCAGGACGGTCTGCACGAAGGGGTCGAGCCGGAATCCAAGGAGGAGGGCGTGTGCGTGGAGCGACCTGGCGGCGGTGGTGTTGAGCAAGGAAGAGAAGGTGTGGGAGTCGGAAGGGACGCGGCGACGGAGCATTTGGGAGTAGATAGAGAGTGGGTCGGCAGAGATGGCGATGGCGGTGTTGAAGGAGAAGGGGTTGGGGTATGTCATGACGGAGAAGAGGGAGGCGGCAAAGGAAGGGTAGGCGTCGGCGGCGCGGTGGAGGAGATTGTTTGCGACGAAGGGGTTGCGAAAGAGGTCGGCGACGACGGCGTGGGCGAGGATGGAACGGAGACGGCAGAGGGAGGGACGGTGCATGAGAATCTGGAGACGGAGGTACCGTTGGAAAACCGGTTGCTTCGTACCCAACATGGGACCTCCTCCTCTCTTATAGAAAGAGGGACACTTTAGTCCTTTCATCATCGTTGAACCAAAGAACATGGGTCGGACCAAAAACCCACTATGCTTTATATTATATATGTGTCCACTGTCCGGTAGGTTTTCTGTACTTTCATAATTCGACATGCCACAATAAAAAGGACACGTACTTGTCGTTAATACCAGCCCAACTGTGGGCCTTGGCCAACCAAGGATCCAAGGTCCAGGATGTTTGCATTTATTTGCAGGAGACTCAAGTACGACTCTTTACCAACTACCCTCCATAAATATTCGTCCGATAGTGGGGGTTCCCGCACTTTTTTTTGTTTAATTTTTTACCATTCAAATTCTAAATATATCATTACATTAAATATGACGTTAATCTGTACATGCATGAAGGGAGTAGTACATAATAACATTTTAGGATCCTATTATGTGAGCTGGTAAGTATCTACTCGTAGCTTCCATATATTGGAGTAACCTTCGTATGCATACTAGCAGACATAGTTATCTTATGATCCTACGTTTTTTATGACTGAGATGTGACATGTCTGATTTCTTGAAACGGTCTAAAATGAAAAATAGTTAATCATTGCGGAACTTGACACTCGTCACGTCGATTATTCTAAGAATAACTCCAATTTGGGTTTTTATTTTGGCAAAGACCCAATTAAGTCTGAACTCTGGCTACTCTCAACATACCAGCGGTATACTGCCAACCTAGGATAGAGCCAAATTATGCCCTGTTTTGCGAGGTGGTTACGCTATTCATGCCGATTTTGACCCTATTTCACCCAAATCTTAGGTAAATATTTCCATTGCTTTCATGATTTACTATGCATTTTCTTTCGATTTGGGTTTGTTTTAACCTCATATCATATTTATCTATGTTTTACTATACTAGGCCGATATTCATTTTGGATGTAGTCTTTAATGGACATATTTCAGTAGTTCTTGTTAGGGGTGGGCATACGGTTCCAAGACCCGCAGTTTCGATCCGGCCCAAACCATAAAATGTCCAAACAAGCCAGTTCCTAAAATTTAGAATTTAAACGCGGCGGATCGTGTGACACTTACAGGACGAGACGAGTCCTATTTACAAAATAAACGAGACCCCGGACCGACCCGTTTCTAGGGATATGTATCTTTTTTTTTATATTAATTTTGGAATTTTTTGCTATTATAGTTTATAGATATTATAGAACAAGTTATTGTTTAGTAAACAAATCCTAGAAATTTGAGAAGACATAAGACTTGTTTTGTTCTTATAGATAATAGAACATATGTAAATGTTTACCATTCTAGAAATTTTTTTAACGTTTTTGGACCCGTTTGGACCCGCAGGTCGGTTCGTTTCGGACCCGTTTCGAACGGGTCGTGTCCGTTCTGGTTCCAATATTTTTTGGACCCGTTCCGTTCCGTCCTGCCAATTAACGGGTCCGGTCCGGATCTATAAAATTTGGGTCCGATCCGACCCGTGTCCACCCCTAGTTCTTGTAGCTTACCTCACTTAAGACAAGTGTGATAACCTCCGAGTGATGCGCTCGTAATGCTCACATGCACCCAACTAGAAATCCTCATGTATAGACTACGGGTTACTCGTATAATAACTCGTACAATCTCAAATGGTGACATGTGGTCTATACATGAGGATTTCTCGTTCAAGCTCGTACTCGTACTCGTGCTCGTTGTGCTATACTTGTAGATTTCTAGCTTATGTGGACTAAACTTATATTCAATCGTTGTGAATTGGTTGGTTGCATAAAATACTTGCATTTCTGGCACTTGCATTTCTGGCACTAGATAACTTCTAGTACCGAAACTTAATAAGAGACGGATACATCGTAATGTAACCCGGTATGAGAAGATATTTAGTACATCATGTGTTGTTGGATTGTCAGATACTTTTCGAGTGCTAGATCATGAGTATCTTGCTATCTCGTAGATGTCATATTATAACGATTTTCTAGTATCCACAACTCGAGAATCGATATATAAAACTTGCCAGGTTAAGTAACTTGTATCTCATCTAGTGCAATGCGATGAGGGAGGATTTCCTTGCTAGCAACAACCTTAAGGGTCCGCTTGGATTGAGGGTTGTAGAAAATAATAATGCCTACCTCTCATTGCTAGAATTTGTTACAATATATATAGTATCTACATTTGGGCTTATGGGCCATATTACCATATTTACATTACAAATATAATCTAATCAAATATAATCTAATCAAATATAATCTAATCAATCTAACACCCCCCCTCAAGTTGGAGCATGCAAGTCACAAATGTCCAACTTGGGAAGAAAAAAATCAAACACATGCTTTCCAAGGGGCTTAGTGAAGATATCAGCCAATTGAGTAGAAGTAGGAACATGCGAGGCTATTCCGGAGCCGTCTCTAATAGCATCGCGAACAAAATGCAAATTTACCTCAATATGCTTACTGCGCTCATAAAATACCGGGTTCTGAGCCAGGTGCAGGACGGACTGACTGTCATAATACACCGACATAGCAGACTCCTGGCAAACGCCCAAACACACCAATAACTCCTTCAACCATTTCAACTCACAAACAAGTGTAACAAGAGATCGGTATTCAGCTTCAACGGAAGATCGAAAAACAGTTGATTGCTTCTTGGTCTTCCAAGAAATAAGAGACCGTCCCAGAAATACCAACCAGCCTGTAACAGAGCGGCGAGTCAAGGGACAACTAGCCCAGTCGGAATCACACCAACCAGAAAGACGAAGATCACAATCAGCTTTCAAAAGAATACCCTGTCCTGATACATGTTTGAGATATCTGACAACTCTCAAAGCAGCATGCCAATGATCTTGTCGAGGCTCCTGTAAGAATTGAGACAAGATATGCACAGCATAGGCTAAGTCAGGGCGAGTAAACGATAGATAAATCAACCTCTCAACCATTCTCCGATAAGATTCTGCATCCTCCATCTTTGGACTAGTTGATTCTGTCAGCTTGTGATTGGGCTCCATGGGAAAGCCAGCAGGTCGAGACCCCATCAAGCTGCATTCTGAAATGATGTCCAAAGCATACTTCCTTTGACATAAAGAAATTCCTTCTGCACTCCGAGCCACCTCTATACCAAGAAAGTACTTCAACACACCAAGGTCCTTCATGTGAAAGCAAGAACTAAGGTACTTTTTGAAAGCACCTGAGTCATTACTAGACACAATCATATTATCCACATAGATCAGAACATGCAGCTCTACCTTCCCTTTAAAAAGAGAGAAAAGGGAATAATCAGAATGAGATTGAACAAATCCATAGGATATCAGAGAAGCAACAAGCTTAGCAAACCAACAACGTAGTGTCTGTTTCAATCCATATAGAGACTTACGCAGGCGACACACTTTATTGGATTCACTATGCGAAAAACCTGGCGGCAACTTCATATATACTTCTTCTGTCAGATCTCCATGAAGAAAAATATTGTGCACATCCATCTGGTGCAAAGTCCAGCCTCTCACAGCTGCAACAGCCAAGAACGTCCGAACTGTAGGCATCTTAGCTACCGGGACAAATGTCTCTGAATAGTCGATCCCTTCAACCTGATGATTACCGAACACAACCAGTCGTGCCTTTAAGCGCTCAACACTTCCGTCGGATTTGTACTTGATTTTGTACACCCATCGACTTCCCAATGCTTTCTTTCCAGGAGGCAAATCGACAAGACTCCCCGTCCCATTATCTTCCAGAGCCTGTATTTCAGTTTGCATAGCCGCGCGCTAGCCTGAATCTCGCGAGGCCTGGCGATATAAAGTAGGCTCAACACCTGCAGTGATGGCTGCAAGAAAATCTCTGTGTCCAGCACTAAATATGTCATAACTTAAAAATTGTGTTAGAGGATACGAAGTACCTGAGGAAGTGACGGGAACATATGAACTGTGGTGAAGGGGGGACTTTTACTTCGAACAGCATTCGTCACAAAATTCTGTAATCGCACTGGCTGTGATTTCTTTCTCATTCCTCTTCCCAATACTACCTCTTCGGGCACATCTGGCAATACTGTATCCCCTGTATCATCAGTAGTATCCGCATCACCCCAGTGGACTCTCCGGTCAATACTTCTGCATCCACCTATGCATCCTCGCTACTCGTTGTCGAGCCACCATCAACCACTCCAGCCTCAGCAACCGTAGCCGGCACCATCCCAAAAGTCTCTATATCGTCTCCCGGCACCTCAACAGATGTATGGCGTGTCGCAGAAGACATCTCGCTAGCAAAGTCACACCCAAAAAATTCTTTTTCATAAAAAGTAACATCACGGGACACAAAAATTCACCAGTCTCCAAATCATACAGTTTCTATCCCTTTTTATCAAGTGGATACCAAACAAAGATACATTTTCTGCTCCTACTAGCAAATTTATCATGCCGTGATTTCAAATCATACGCATAGCACAGACAACCAAAAATGCGTAGATGATCATACGAAGAAGTCTAACCATATAAAACTTCATAAGGAGACTTAAAATGCAAGATACTAGAAGGGGTTCTATTTATCAAATAACATGCAGCCAGAACACATTCCCCCCAAAATTCCATGGAAAGAGAACCCTGGAATCTCAATACCCTGGCTACATTTAAAATATGTCGATATTTTCTTTCCACCTTCCATTCCGTTGAGGTGTCCCAACACAGGATGTTTGAAACAATATACCTTGAGATGAAAAATAATCTCGTAAACAATTAAATTCAGTTCCATTGTCACTCCGCACACGATGTATATCAGCCCCAAACTGACGCTTCACCATAGCAATGAATTTAAGGAACATAGAATAAACAACACACTTATCCGTCAATAAAATAACCCAAACAGCTCTAGAAAAATCATCCACCAAAGTCAAAAAATATCGATAGTTCGATACCGATACTGCGATACCGATACCGATATCGATACCGATAGTTCGATACCGATAGTTCGATACCGATACTGCGATACCGATACCGATAGTGCGATACCGAAACCGATAGTGCGATACCGATACCGATACCGATACCGATAGTTCGATACCGATAGTTCGATACCGATAGTGCGATACCGATACCGATAGTTCGATACCGATAGCATGGTTTAAAGTATCGGCCGATACCAATCTGATATGGCCGATACCGATACGGTTTGGCATGTTCCGATCCGATACCGACCGATACCAAATATTGACCGATACCGACTATGGGGATCTTTGTTCCGGTCAATTCGGCAAAACCAATCGGTACGGGTGACTACTATTTCATATAATTTCAAAACTACTAAGAAATAACGCTGAAATACTTAAAATTATGCCTAAATGTATAAAATATATATTTTTAAATGTAAATAATTTATTAATAATTATTTGTTTTTCGATACCAATAGTCACACTAGCGTTAATTACCTATAATTCCTACCATGTCTACAATCACACATTACACCCCAAGCCGTCCTGCATGCTAATTATAATAGGCACATATATATATGTATATCACAGTTAGATGTATAGACCATGAACCCAAACACTGACTTATGCAGATGAAGAACTCGCACTGTCCTTGACACAGTGAACATATACACCATGAACCCAAACGCCATATTCACATTTACTAATCCAAACACCACCAAACTAATGGATAACACCCAATATGGATAACACATTATTTAGCCAATATATAAATTAGATGAATTTGATAAGCAAAGCCCCCCGCCGTCCCCGACCAAAGCCCGCCGCCCCAAGCCCGCCGCCCAGCCCCCGACGCCCCTGCCCCAAGCCCGCCGCCCAGGCCCCGACGCCCCCGCCCCAAGCCAGCCGCCCAGCCCCCGACGCCCCCGCCCCAAGCCAGCCGCCCAGCCCCCGACGCCCCCGCCCCAAGCCCGAATGTCCCCAAGCCCACCGCCCCCGCCCCAAGCCAGCCATCCAGCCCCCGACGCCCCCGTCCCAAGCCAGCCGCCCAGCCCCCGACGCCCCCGCCCCAAGCCAGCCGCCCAGCCCCCGACGCCCCCGCCCTAAGCCCGAATGTCCCCAAGCCCGCCGCCCCCGCTGCCCCTACGTCGACACCGCGACACAGAGAGAGAGAGAGAGAGAGAGAGAGAGAGAGAGAGAGAGGAGATTACCTTCGGGAGAGAGAGAGAGGAGAGGACGCCGTCGCCGTTCACGAAGCCGCGAGAGAGAGAGAGAGAGAGAGATAGAGAGAGAGGAGAGTTGGGGGGAATGCCAAAAGTTCCCCCCGCCTTTTCATTTAAGTCTGGAACGCTCATTTAGCGACGATATCGCGACTACGAAACATCCGTCGCCAGGTAGTCGCTATTATTGATTATCCGACTGAATATCCGTCGCTACGTAGTCGAAGATATGTCCCGCCAATTATATACACAATTCCCGCCAAATAAACGACTACGTGGCGACGACCGAAGATCCGTCGCTATAACACCGACACACTAGCGACGGATGTGCGACCTTTCCTGCCCCTAAAATTAAAATAAAAAATGGCAAATGTTTGTGGTCGGTAATCAGTCGCTGAGCGGCCACGAAGCCGTCGCTAATACCGACGGAATAATTCCGTCACTAAACCTTCGTCGCTAAATGAGCGTATTTTGGTAGTGAATATGGATCCTTTGGAATAGGATAATTTGGGTTGTGTGCACCGCCACCGCCAGTCGCGACGGAGTAGCTGGACACAGCATCATCTGCCATCGCGGATGTCGGGTGTACAAAAATTTTGTACAACTCCGACGAATCGGCCGCTGATGGACGGGGTCGGCGGCGAATCGGCCACGATCAGGGGCGCCGGATCTGGCGCGTAGGGGCGAGCGGATGTCGGGTGTACAAAATTTTGTACAACTCCGACGAATCTGTCGCAGTCAGGCGCGTAGGGGACGGCCGGTGCAGTCGGGCGCCGGGGTCGGTGAGAAAATTTTTGCTTTGCTTTGTACAAAAAATTTCTAGCAATCTGTCAGTTCTTTAACACAATCGGCAAGCAGTTGGATGAAAGCCTCAAATCTCGTCGCTTCAATGATAGCTATTTCAATCGGTTAAAGGAACTTACAAGGAACCCGCAGCTTAAACCAAGGTTGAGATTTATGGTCTGCAATGTCCTAGATCTCCGTGCCAATAAATGGGTTCCACGGCGTGAAGAGATTAAAGCCAAGACAATTTCTGAAATCCACAGTGAAGCAGAGAAGACTCTTGGTTTGCGTCCTGGAGCAACTGCAGGCATGCGAATTGGTGGTCGTTGGGACAGGTGCTATACCATTCGACGGATCGTCGCGGATCGGCGGGAGCGGGATCGGCGGACAGCTCAGTCGGAGCCGGGAGGGGAAGGGAGATGTAGAGTCTGGCGGCTAGGGTTTTTCGAGAGGCTCTGATACCATGTAGGAAATAATAATGCCTGCCTCTCATTGCTAGGGTTTGTTACAATATATATAGGGTCTACATTTAGGCGTATGGGCCATATTACCATATTTACATTACAAATATAATCTAATCAATCTAACAAGGGTTAAGAGAGTTAAGTGAGGGGAAGTTAAAACCATGCTTAGTTTGAGGGTAGGGGTTTAGGAGGGTGAGTTATAGAGGGTTAAGTGAGGGTTTATTTCACCTTTTTTTGTCAATTTTTTTAACCCCCAAATCGGAGGGTTGAGGAGGGTGATTAAGGGATTTTGTTTAAAAAGTCATAAATACCCCTCATTTGTTCTATAAAATATCATGATTTTTTTTTCCATTTTTTTTGTTTCCAACATGTTGCTCCGTACCTTCCTAAATTGTGAAGATATTTTGACAAGTTATAATTAAAATTTCAATTAAATTTAATTTTATGACATATGTAATAAGGTTATTTTGGTAACTATCATACTTTTTTATTAATTCTCTTCTCACTCAAAACCACCAATCAAAGCAAGAGTTATTAAGTACCCCTCACTTAACTCTCCCTCCAATCCAAATAAGGTTCTATGTATTGACTCTACTCCCCCTCACTTAACTCCCCCTAATTTAATCCCACTTAACTCTACTTTTTTTTTCCTCTCAATCCAAGCAGACCCAAGTCTTCTTTGGTTCTCAGGACGTGGTAGCCCTGATTGGCATTGGCCCATGATCCTTTGCTCGACTAGTATACGTTTTGACATATGATATAAGTTCCCAATGGTCTTAGGTAACTATAGGGCATGTGGCAATGAGAATTCCTCAATTGCTTATATAAGTAATTAGATTTGTGACAACCCTAGTTAATTGAATTGTAGCAAGTCATATGTGTTGTTTGGCCATGATCTCTTGCTTGAATGTATATCTTACTAGTTTGTGTCTACTTTATATTTAGATTGCCTTACGCTTTAGTCGGTGCACAGCATAGTGTGCACTTCTTCTCAGGAGGTGGTCCGCAACCTTGGTCCTTGTTTGGTCGAGGGGTCGAGTTCTTGCTCTAGAGTGGTTCACGAACGCTCTTCCCATTCTTCGACTTTTTTACCTGCTCCCCTTTAGCTACCGTATCATGTATTTAAATTCAGTCATTCTAGTTTGAAGGAATTGTGTTTGTATGGTATTTGCCAATTGCCTCAACTTGCTCAATCTCGCCATTAGTATTAATATTATTGTTATTCGTGTTGTCTGTTCTAATTGGACATGTGAGTTGTCATAGGACAGTTTACTTCCTTTTGTCCATGTTTGGTGTAGAGGTAGGTCACTGTCCTATAATCAATTTAAGGGACAATATCGTGATCTATTTTCTTTAACTTTTGTTTTGTTTCCATCTCGACTTTCCTTGTGATACCTTCCTATTTGGGGTTTTTACCCTACTGATTTTTCTTGGCAAGATATAACATAGAATCTATCCGTGGAGACCGAGGATCAGCCGTATATCTCACTAGATTGCGGCTTGTGTAGGACAGTAGCTCAAGAACATGAGTGGTTTTTCCTCTTTTATATTTTCTTCTCTTATACCCGGGGCCCTTGTCCGACATTAGAGTTTGAATTTCATTTTTACTGTCCAATTTTGAGTCCAATGGAGACCCTAACTCTAATGCCAGACAATTTAACCAAACCCTAATATTACATATTAAATGAGACCCCATACTAAATAACCCTATTGTATTTGTAGGAATCTCTTGCCAGCATCATGACTTTCTCAATCTATACATGTGGAGTATATGACATTATTTTTTCCCCCATGGAAACTAGAGAAAATTTGAGTTTTCTTGGAACAAGGACAATCTAAAAAGAAAATGACAGAAATTTTAATCAATATGGCATGTAGAATGAACTTATGTCCTATAGTTTCATTATAATTACCACACAAAATACAGAGAGCATCATAAGGAATTTTCTTCTTATGTAATATATCAGCAGTTTATAGCCTATTTCTAATCTTAAATTTCAAATTAATTAAAAATCTTAACTTTTAAGATACTACCACCATTTCAATTGATAAGAACACCAAACCAATTTTAACTGATAAGAACACCAAAACACTCTTTAGTTCAAACAAAATCAGAGACTACATCTACATACATAGATATTACAACAAACAGTTGGCATGCGTAATTATACTATTAAGATAGTGAAAGAGTAATTAGTAAACAACCTCGACGTCGATCCACCAACAGACCCACCAATAGACGAGTCAAACAATGTCAGCTCAACGACGATGAGAGGAACCACCCCTTGCCGCGCTCGAGAAGACTTGAAGCTGAAGGTGAGGCAGAAGAGAGGAGGGAGGGAGGAGTTTTTCGTCGTAGGAGAAAGGATGGGACATAGGGTGTGGGGGTGAGGAAGGGGACGCGCCTACGGGCTGGGCGGGCTGAGACATTGAATGCGAACTCAAACATATAGGAAAAAAAATTGGATGGGCTAAAGCCCACCTTAGCCCACACACTAGTTCCGCCCTTGTCTGTAGGTCAAACTTAACTTCATTGCAAGTACTAATACATGTGATAGTAACATCTTAACACCATACAAAGTTGCAGGTTTTCTAAGACCTTTATTAATGCCATAAATATTACATTTTCAAGTAGGCTTTGCTTCATAAGGAACTCAATGACATGCTATTTATTACACACAACTTGATCCATATTCCAGAGAAACTGTTACACCACAACATTTTCGAGACGATTAGAGACCTGACCTTTTTTTATTTCGATGATTTCATCCACAAAGTGCGTGTTGAAAAAGTGAATGTATATTTGAAATAATTATAATAATAATAATTGTTTACAACGAATCTATGACAACGAATCCATTCAACGAATCTATTGGAAAGATGTATGAATCTATTCAACAAATCTATTGGAAAGGTGTACGAATCTATTCAACAAATATATTGGAAATCTATTGTCTTAAGGACATTGAACCAAGTTCAAGCCTCGGTCTCGGTTAGACCTTTATTTTATATTGTAATTTCAGTCTAAAATACAGAGTTGAAAATTTATTCTTACAGTGCGGTAGGCACTTGCTCATAAAAACACATGCTCCTATGTTGAATCCCGAAAAACTCCTCTGGGCTTGATAGAGTGGTTTCATCCCGAAGGAGCAAACCTTGCTTCAGAAGGCCCATTTCCCGCGACTCTACGACTTGTTTCGATACTACAGGATGTCGAATTGCCTGATATTCCTGGAGAGCCATCGACAGGTTTTCTGGCCCCGACTTCTTTAGGGAGATACCTAGCACCTCGGCATCCAGGATCGACATGTTCGTGCTCCTCGAAGCATGGGGCGTGGTCGGGTGAGCTGCGTCTCCTACCAATACTACGTTCCCCCAGGTCAGCCGAGGCAGAGGATCGCTGTCGTATATTACGTTGATGAACGGTTCTTCGGTCTCTTTCATGAGCAGAGCCAGTGCAGGATTCCATAGTTTGCTGGCTTCCTCGTGCATGTTCTTCACCATTTCTTCGCTAACTTTCTTGGTTACCGAGTTTCCCTGTACAGTTTTTTGAAAGATAAGTATGGCAAGAAAACAATTTCCCGGCACTCCATGAACCAGTGTGACACGTATCGGACACAACAGATACGCAATCCAGTGACCGTCAGTATCGTAGTGCAGTATCCGTGTCTGTGCAACTGAGTATTAATGGTAACGATAAAATTATGTACCTCTTTGTGTGGTTCAGGCGTGTTGAAGTACCAGATCCAATTTAACCTTTGGCTCCTAATCTCAAAGAGTACACAATGGTTTCCGCTGGAATAATCAAAATACAAACATTTTCCAAGGTCTGGATAAGTTCTTCGTAGGACACTGATCGTGTTCGACTTTTCGTCATCTGAGAAATTAAAGACGCCTCTCCAAGCTGAATATCCTGAGTACCTGAGAAATAATGAACATAGGAGGAACAAAGTAGGAAATGCAATCCGAAGAAAAGGAAAAGAAGCATACACAAACAATAAGATGTTTCAAGTCTACCTCCCAACTTCTTAGTTGTGATTTCTCAAGCAAAGAAGACATTTCAAGAAGACGACGACGAAACATCTTATTTTCATATCGGGATCTACATGCGTGCGCCGGTGTTGGCCAAGTTCACAGCGCATTCGTCAAGTCTCTGTTGAAGACTTTGACGACGACGAAGACGACGACGAAGACGATGAAGACGACGAATCACAGTTGAAGACGCCATGGATTCAATCGGTGGTAAACTGACGGCAGAAGAGATGAAGGCCTTGGTTGATGATATCTTATTAAAGATATTAACCGAGGCGATCCCACGTGTGATCCATACTGATGTGGATCCGTCACCCTACAAAATGGAAAAGTTGGAAAAGTTGGAGAGAAAGTTGGAAGGAACGTCCAACTACTTGAAGTGGTCGCGGCAGGCGATGCGAACGCTGAAGGGACGTGGCTTGGTTAGCTATGTTAATGGCCAAACCAAGGCACCAGTCGACCCCTCCTCAAAGGAGTTTGCGGTTTGGGAGATTGTCAACAACGTAGTGGCTGAGTGGTTGACAGCCTCATTGACCGACCAGGTGTCGGGCAATGTAGAGACGATGGAGGCTGATGCTGATATATGGCGGACTTTGAAGGATATGTACTCAGGCTCGGGCAACCCTATGCGGGTCTTCCAACTGCAGGATGAACTTGATAGGGTGGCACAAGACGAACGTACCATCTCTGAGTACGCAGCTCTGTTGAAGAAGTACTGGTCTGATCTGGATCACTATGATCCTCTTGGGATGAAAGATGCACAGGTCGAACCAGCATTTGCGAAATATTTTCAGATGTTCCTGGATTATATTTCGCGTAAGCGGATGATGAAGTTTTTGAAGGGGCTCAATCCTGTGTTTGAGCTGAGAAGGAATGTTCTTCTAGCACAAACCCAGCTTCCATCCTTGGAAGAAGCCATAGTTGCCATGGCGCAAGAAGAAGCTCGATTGAAGTTGATACCCAACAAGGGCTACTTCAAGGGGGAGCAAGTTGCTGTTGACAAGTCTGCCCTAGCCGCATTCAATCAGCCTCCCTCTGTGGGCGGTGTCTGCCACAACTGTGGTGACTCAGGGCATTACATCAGATTTTGTCCTAAATCTCTGCGAAGTCAGTCGAGTGATCGCGGACGGGGTCGTGGAGGACGTCGTGGTGGTAGAGACGGATATGCTGGTAGAAAGGAAAATTATTTTGGAGGACACAAAGCAAATCTGGCAAAAGAAGGGGGAGAAAACCAACTGGCTGAAATAACCCCTCTTGAGAGGGAGTTTCTTGCGAGGTTACGAGGCACGAAGCTGGGTTCAGACGACAGTCAAGTCACTCCTTGGGCGTTATCTACCTCGGAGGATCACATCACTTGCTTTGCCCAAACCAGCACAGGTTTACCTGCGCGTGCTCTTGCATCTGTTCATCAGCCAGGTTGGATTATGGACTCTAGGGCATCTCGCCATGTCACGGGATCCTGCGGTGAGTTCCAGGACTATATTCACCTACCGACGCCGGAGAGCATTCAGACTGCTGATGGTACCTCCAGACCTGTAATGGGTAAAGGCACTGTCGCATGCACCCCTTCCATCACTCTCACCAATGTCGTACATGCTCCATCTTTTCCTGTCAATCTTATATCTATTAGTGCCATTATCCTAGATCTAAACTGTATTGTTTTCTTTGACATTCCTAAGGTAATTTTTCAGGAGAAGGGGACAGGACGACGACTCGGGACTGACATATGGCATAAGGGGCTATGGTACTTGGACAGGACCGGACTGGACAAAGCATTGGCATCTCTAGTTGCAGACGCACAACCGGACGCTTTACGTCGCAGTGTAGAAGACGAATTGCTCCTCCACCACCAGCGTGTCGGGCATTCTTCCTTCAAAGTTATTAGTCGAATATATCTGTCCTTATATCAAAGGGCTAATAAAGAGAAGTTATTTTGTAATGCATGTGAGCTAGGAAAATATACCAGAAGCACGTATGTGAGCTCGGAGAATAAGGGTGTAATGCCCATATCTCGTATTACATATTTGGAATACGTGTACGTATTTTGACCCGCATTGCATGTCTCCCTGCTTGATTTATTTTGGCATTTCATTGATTGGTTTATCTTGGTTCGGTTCGATTTGTTTGGCTTGGTTCGGTTTTGCTTGATTTTATGTGAACCAAACCACTCCCACCTACCACCACCCTCTTCATTAAATATCCCACCAAACATTTCTCTCTCCACATTAACTTTCTTCTTCCCCACCATTACTTCTCCACCAACCTGAAAGAGTGGAGAGCTTAGGCAAGTGCATCTTGCTTTATGGAGGAAGTCCATTTTTATTGTTCCATTGTCCTTCTCATGTGTTTCTAACCTACTTTAGTACTTAGCATTTTTCATTTCCATGGTTAAATTCTTGTAGATCTAGTTTTGTGGTGTTTTCGGATTTTCTTGGGTTTGATCTGTTTAACCTTGTTATTTCCAAGTTTTGATGGTTTCATGCTGTAGAGAATTTCGTTCTGCCCCAATTTGACTTATGGAAGCTCGGATTTGGACTCTGGATGATGGAATTATGGAGCTTGGAAGCATGGCTTCATGGTGTTCTTCTCCTCGGAAATTGGTGGAGAAGAACAGTACTTGACCGCATGACTATTTCGTGCGGCAAGTGTTCTTCCCTGCCGCATGGATAATAGTCAGCCGCATATGGCTATTCCTAATGAGCCGCATGGCTTTATATGGAAGTGTATTATTTAATCTCCTTTACAATTGTTGGCCGTACCTTAGCATTTAATGCATGTATATGGGAACAAGGTTGCATCAGCACGTGGGAGCAAGACTTAGGCTTAGCATTTAATGCTTGGCAACATGGCTTTCTATCATTTTGTAATGCATTAATAATTAATGCTTTAGCTTAGTATTCCATGGCCTTAGCCATTTAGATAGCCGCATGCTTGCGTGCAAGGCCAATACATTAATTAATTTGCTAACATTTAGTCAGCCGCATGGCCTTAATAAATGTTTGTGGCCGCATGGCCATATATATATTAGTGGATTGCATGCATTTTGTTGCAGGCATTATATGTAAATGGCTTGCATGCACTTTGTTGCATGCATTATATATTAATGGATTTGCATGATTTTTTGTTGCATGCATTATATATTAATGGCCTTACATGCATTAGCAGGGCTTTGTTGGAGCATTGGCCGCATGGATTAGTACATGCGGAGCCGCATACATATGCAACTTTATTTAGCTTGCATGTTTTTGCAAGCTTTTTTTGCATGCATGCTTACATGCTGTTACTTAATTATTGAGTTAGCCGCATGGCTTACATTGGAATGGCATATTTAATGCATTATTTAAATGGCACAGTTGCATTATTACCTAGTCTTGGCCTTATTTGTTATTGTTACATGTTACAGTTGCATGTATTATTATTATTTGCATTAACCTTAAAGCAATTTGCTTGGCCTATTATTCAATTGTAGCCGCATGGCCTCCCACCAATTCTTGGCTGCATGGCCTTATGCACTTGGATGGCATATTATAATATAATGTAATCATTGCTTGGCCACGTGAACCATTAATTAAATGGGTTACGTGAACCTTTTCTTACTGCATTAATTGTTGGGTCCCACATGGCCTCTGTACTCGAGTGGCCACGTGCCCTTTTCTTTTGCTTGAATGTAAGTTTTGCATTTAATGACGGTCCCACTATCCTTTGTCTTACTTGATGGCTTTGGCCTATTTATTTCTCTTGGCCGCATGAGCTTTGTTGGCCGCATGAGCTTTGTTGGCCGCATAAGCTTTGCTGGCCGCTTAAGCTTGCATGCGGCTTGCATATATTATTTAGCTGCTTGGTAGCAGTTTGATTTCCTTGGCCGCATGGGACCCCACCCACTCTTGGCCGCATGGGGTCCACTTTGATTGTTTTGTATTTTATTTGCTTGAATTGTGGTCCGAATTTTTTCCCACTTCCAACATGAAAGTTGTAGAGTTTTTCCTTGGCTTCAAGAATATATATATATATAATATTAATTAACTGTGCAAGTTTCTTTTATTTTGATATGGAGCTCCTGATTGTACTGTACATTTCCTATTCTTGGCCTAAATTGCGACGACCCCACTTAATAGCTTGCTATTTCTTTAATGAATGAAATTACTTGACACGATGGTGACCTGTCATGGTGCACTCTAACCTGTAATCAGTAACCAGAAACAAGTAACATGACATGATAGTGACCCGTGGTGGTGCACTCTTGACATGATAATTCTTGATAGTGGCCCGCCGTGGCGCACTCTTGACACGATAAACCTGACATGATACTTCTCGAAATGCTGTTGCGACGGCTAACCTGACATGACCAGTACGAATGACCTGGACACCGTGAACGATTGTGCTTGTACAAATGAACCCGTCTTGTCTTGCATCATGTCTAGGACGGGGACCCCTGAGTACCACGGTCAGGGATACCCACTGAAATCGACTAAGGTTAACAACTAGAATAATCCAGTAGTCATTAAGAGATTTTCCAGCTACAGGCAATCCCGTTACCTGGGCGTGCTTGTAGATTTGTAGCCTGCCGACGAATAGGGCACACTTCCAGCACACTGTCATGTGTTGCACCCTTATTGTACTAATATTCGCCTGGATAACCTGGATGGTCTGCAGGGCTTGTGGCTGTGGAATAATCTCACTGCATCTTGCTAGTAACTAGGCCCGTGATAACCCTAGTTAGTTAAAGTATCAAGCCGTACCTATTGCTTGGCCGTGATTGATTGGATGGGTTATAATCTGTCTAGTCTTGTCTTGATCCTGTACAAGATTGTTACATGTCCTGATTTCTTATTTTATCTTGCCGATAAATGGTGGGAGAAGCCAAGTTCTGTTCAGACGAAGGGTTACAACCCCGGTCCTTGTTTGGTTTACGGGTTGTAACCTGGATATCCGAATAGTCCCATGGTTATCTCATCGTATATCACATGTCATATTTTTCCTTAAATACTGTCTTTTATTATGTAATTATATTCTTGTGCTAATTGCTGGTTTTAGTTCCTAAGTGAAGCCTCCTTTGTGGCACTTGCTCTTTCTGGGATCTGATCCAGCTGGTTTTGTATGGCCAGATATCGGAGCAGCTCCCAAGGATCTACCGACTTTCTAGCCAAATGGTGACCACTAGAAGGAATCCTGGCAACGAGTGAGTCTATTTTGGCTCTCTCACTCTATTGTAAAATTATTCTTTTGAGGCGTTTAGCCGCCGAGCAAGTGTTAGCTCGTGTACATTTTACTTACTGTCTGCCCACGGGCTGTAACATGATTGACAACCTAGGGTTGATCATGTATGACTAAACTCTTGCTAGTCCTCACATTTTGTAACGACTAGCTTCATGATCAGCTGAATATGTAATGTTTGGGACGCCTTACTATTATATATTTGGTGATCTTACATCTTGTAACTTTACTTGCTTGCTTGTGATTGGGACATTTAGGCTTGTTATTGACCCTAAGAGACTGATGGCTTGTAGATAAACCGTCATATATCTAGACAGCCGTGACCGTATAGTGGAGTGGATCCCATTTCATTATACGTAGCTGGCTATGTCTGCCCCCGCTCTCCAGTGTTCTGGTTCTGGGGCGTGACAAAGGGTTCAGCTGCATTCGATATGATACATTCGGACGTATGGGGCCCTTGTCCTACAACCGGTATTAATGGTTTTCGATGGTTCGTCACTTTTATTAACTGTTATATCCGCGTGACATGGGTCTACCTTATGAAGAATAAAAGTGACATCTTTAAGGCTTTTCGGAATTTTCATCGCCAGATGGAAACACAATATACCGCCAAAATTAAGTGTCTACGGTCTGACAATGGGACGGAGTATACTAATAAGAGGGTTGCTGAGTATTTATCCACTCATGGAATACTACATCAAACTTCATGTGCCTATACACCGGCACAAAATGGTGTGGCCGAACGGAAGAACAGGCACCTGCTGGAGGTCGCACGGACGATGATGCTGGCTGGCATGTTGTATTGACGGCCTCTTATCTCATCAACAGAATGCCATCCCAGGTATTGGACTGGAAGACACCGTTGGAGATGCTTACTGGTGCAACAACGTACACTGTTCCACCGAAAGTATTTGGGTGTGTGTGTTTTGTCCAAGATAATAGGCCAGGAGTTGGCAAACTGGATCCTAGAGCGGTTAAGTGTGTCTTTGTCGGGTACACAGCGACTCAGAAGGGATATGCATGTTGGAGCCCAGTTGAGCGGAAGCTGTTTGTAAGCATGGACGTTACATTCAGAGAGCAGGAACCATACTATGGTTCGGATGAAGGTTCAGCGTTTGGTGACACATCTGACACAGCGGGTGTTAGACGTGAGGGGGAGATAATAAGTCCAAACGTGGTAGTCGGATCAGTCTCGTGCCCGATCGTAGAAAATTGGATGAAAGGATGCGAGAGCAGTGACTCCGATACGGAGAATGAAGAAGAAGATACATATGTCACGCAGGGAGAGAAGCAGACAAGGGAAAAAGAGCTGCAGAAGTCCAGTACTGTGCCATCAATACCTACTGTACCAAGTCCCTGCCCAGTGCCTACTGTACCAAGTCCCTCGTCTACTCCTGTCCCAACTCTTGAAGATGTTGCCCCCGCACTGAATCACACTGATTCTGATGCGGATCTCTCCGACTCGGATGGTATGATCTCTCCACCACCTATTGCTCCCTTAAGGAGATCTTCTCGCATCAATACGGGTAAGGCTCCTAGTCGGTATGATGATTATGAACATGACATTGCCAACTTCTTGTCTTATTCTAACATTTCTCCGAATTATCGAGTCTTCATTGCATCGTTAGACTCTACTTCTTTGCCTAAGTGTTGGCAGGAAGCAAAGAAAGATCCAAGGTGGAAAGCCGCAATGATGGAAGAACTTGGGACACTAGAGAAAAATACGACATGGGAGCTGGTTCCATTACCCAAAGGGAAGAAAGCTGTGGGATGCAAATGGGTGTACACAGTGAAGGAGACTCCAGAAGGAAAAGTAGAGCGGTACAAGGCGAGGTTGTTTGCAAAAGGATACACACAATCATATGGCATCGACTATGATGAGACGTTTGCCCCAGTAGCAAAGATGAGCACGGTGAGAACTCTGGTTTCCATTGCAGCAAACTATGGGTGGAAGCTATATCAGTTAGATGTGAAGAAAGCCTTTCTCCATGGGGACTTGCAAGAAGAAGTATACATGGAACCCCCGCCAGGGTGCTACGCGACATAATCAGACGGAGGGACGTCGCATGGTAAAGTGTGTAAACTAAAGAAGTCGCTATACGGACTCAAGCAATCTCCTCGAGCCTGGTTTGACAGATTCAGAAAGACTGTTATAGGCATGGGATACCATCAAACAAATGCAGATCATACGGTCTTTCTCCAGCATGCAAGAGGCCACATCACTATACTTGTTGTATATGTGGATGATATAGTAATCACAGGTGATGATGAAGTCGAGATTACTAAGCTGAAGTCAAAACTCGCAAAAGAGTTTGAGGTGAAGTATTTAGGAGCAATGAGGTACTTTCTGGGTATCGAGGTGTGTGACGGCGAACAAGGAATTGTTCTCTCACAAAGAAAATACGCATTAGATCTGCTAAAGGAGACAGGAATGCTGGGATGCAAAGCAACAGTCACTCCAATTGACCAGAAGTGCAAGTTGGGAGCAGAAGCAGGAGAGCCTGTTGATCGTGAAAGGTATCAAAGACTTGTAGAGAGATTGATTTATCTGGGACACACTCGCCCTGATATCTCATTTGCGGTAAGTGTAGTGAGTCGCTACATGTATGATCTAAGAACGGGTCATATGAAAGCAGTGTTTCAGATCTTGAGATATCTGAAAGGGACGCCGAAAAAAGGACTATGGTTCAAGAAGAATGGACGCATAGAAATTGAGGAATACTGCAATGCAGACTGGACAAGCTGTATAGACGACAGAAGGTCTACCACGGGGTACTGTGTTTTTGTAGGAGAAAACCTGGTCTCATGGAGGAGCAAGAAACAGTCAGTGGTAGCACGGTCGTCAGCTGAAGCAGAATACAGAACAATGGCTCTGGAAGTGTCAGAGTTGCTGTGGGTGAAAGCCCTGCTGACAGAGTTGAAGCTGGACAAGGGAGCACCGTTACATCTTCTGAGCGATAGTCAAGCTGCAATAAGTATAGCTAACAACCCAGTTCAGCACGACAGAACGAAGCACATCGAGATCGATCGATTCTTCATCAAGGAGAAGCTGGAACAATGGATACTGAAGATTGACCATGTTCGCTCAGAAGAACAAGTTGCAGACTGTCTGACTAAGGGTCTTAGTTCATTGAGTCTGTCAAAGTTATGTAACAAGATGGGGATGATTAATATCTATCGCCCATCTTGAGGGGGAGTGTTGAGAACAAATAAGGGACTTTAGTCCCACATCGGAAGATGTATTGTGAAGAGGAGTTGGACCCTCTATAAGTAGTGGCAACAGCCTATCAATAAAATAATCCCATTATTATTCTCTACAGTTGTCATTCATTTTCGTAAATGATTGTTCGGACGAGCAAGTTATACATTTGAAATGATATAAAGAATTCTTCCTCATTTAGGCAAACTACAATTTGATATACTCTTCTCCTATAAGATTCTACAGATCTACTTAACAATAGTAACTTCATGCATTAATAAGGAACCAGATAGTGAAAGTCAAATGGTGATTCAAAGAGTATCTTTTTTATTTGAGATGCCCGGCGATACGCACGGGACTTTGTGCGCGTTGTATTACATGCCTTTTGGGTCCGCTGTCCCCAACTCCCACCATTATTATAAATTGAAGGAATAATACGCTTCTGTTGCTCGATCCACTGATCTGCCGCCGTAATTCAATATGATTTCCTATTGATAATGTAACAAGAGTTCATTCTATCCGATGTATGGATTTCTGCTAGTGAGAGAAATTTCAAGAGAGCAATATATAGAGAGATGAATGTTGGATTGTATCTCGTTTCCGGTTGAGCCCTCAAAGGGGGTGACAATGGTGTTGACAATTTAGTCCCACTATGGTGTTGGTATCATGAGGTGTAGATAATTGGAATTGGTTCAGGTCTTACATATGAATTCCCTTTTAAGACATATGGGCCCAATTCAATATCGCACCTCATGGGCCTACTCCGGTTCAGGTCACACCGTGTTCCCAACTCCCACCATTATTATAAATGGAAGGTACGCTCCCATGGCTCGATCCACTGATCTTCCTCCACCCAATGGTCTTATACCTCTCATCGTTAACCACAAGAGCCACTCCAGTTTGGTTCGGTGTGATGCAAAGAGCATCTGATACGAATTATTCCATATGCATTAAGTGTTGGGCCAGGTCCAGCCCAAAAATGGGCCTGGAAGCCGTAACCGAACCAGCAAGGATAAGGATCGTAGTGATCCGATCAAGATTAAGTTTGCATGATCTTGATGATGTTTGAACTTAGAACTAGAGGTTCCAATATGCCTTGTTCAAATAACCTTGTCAAAAATAATTGGATGAGGTCCTTATTTAAGTAAATTTATGGTATCCTAGCCGAGTTGGATATGTTTTATTATAATCATATTATTACCATATATGGTAACCTACAACAAAGCATCGGATGTCTATGCAACTATCGGCCTAGCCATAATTCAATAGGATTTCCTATTGATAATGTAATAAGAGTTCATTCTATCCAACGTATGGATTTCTGCTAGCGTGAGAAATTTCAAGAGAGCAATATATAGAGAGATGAATGTTGGGTTGTATCTTGTTTCCGGTTGAGCCCTCAAAGGGGATGACAATGGTGTTGGTAATTTAGATCCACAATGGTATTAGGATCATGAGGCGTAGATAATTGGAATTTGTTCAGGTCTTACATAAAAAATCCCTTTTAAGACATATGGGCCCAATTCAATATCGCACCTCATAGGCCAACTTTGGTTTTGGTCACACCACGTTCCCAACAGTGAAAAGACAGTATCTACGAGGAACTAAACAACATCTTGCTTTTATGTTTTAACAATACACACTATATATGTTAACTTGATGGATAAAGACTTGATTAAAAGTGAAGAACATTAACCACTTAAATGTACTAACCTCAGTTTATGATTGGGAAAGAAATGTTGGCGAATCAAGGACATGCATCCATCTGCTGCTACGAGAAGATCCCCAGAAATTTCCACGATCTCATTGGATTGCAAGACTTGCACCTTGATTTTAACAGATGCCCCGTCAGAACTGCATATAGAGAGAAACCGGTGACCCCATAGAATGATGCCGGGTGGTAATGCCTTGTGTATAACCGAGTGGAGATCAGTCCAATGGGCACATCTATAGGTGAAATGGTCATCTCGTACGAGGGTCCGAACATGCTTCTTCTCAGTATTGAATGCTTGGTGCTATAGCAAACAAAGTAGGCAAATAGGAAGATCAACACCAGTTAAACACAAGACCTAAACACGAATACAGACACGGATACAGATAAGGACACAATTCGCTCGTAAAGGAGGTATGGATATTTTGAATAAGTAGTCATCTAAGTTGTACAAATACGGACACGGATATGGGTACTAAAAAGATATGGTTACCATTTTCCCGTGTCCCATCAACATAGATTTGTGGCTTTGTATCTGTGGCGATGGTAGTGTTGTTTCGTTTTAAATCTTTATTTTGGCAGTTCAGTTGATGGCATTATTAACTACAATTCTATTTTAGTGAACCAAAAGATGGTGAATCTTTATTTTTGCAAACCAAGGCATCCTTTTTTCGACGACAAATTATGATTTTGCAATTATCAATGGGAACACACAGGAGTTCATCCCGCTCACAATAATTAAAAGACTGCCACACCACTTCTTGAATACTGAAAGTATCATCTTTTAACTATATATTTAGTTTTTCATCTTTTGACTATACTATTATAATATTTAGTTTTTTTCCCCATCTTTTAACTATGTTATTATAATATTAGTCCTATAAACATCGGTTTTTATCAAATTTGGTTGGTACATTTATATATATTAGCTCCACTTGAAAGAATTATATACTTTTGAATCTTTCACATAGAATATAGTTGCAACTGCAAGTATATGTGGATTGAGGTTCATTTAGTACAAGTGAGTTGCAGCAAACTAGGTTTACTTGTAACAAATGATGTTAGTGCAAGTAAACATCATATCTGTACGCAGTGGATAAAAAAAGTTGATATGCCCGCTAGGATACCGACACGTGAATCCTTCACGGGAGATGTTTACTTGTCCAATTTTAGGATTGACCTTGGTGATACAATTATTAGCATTATCACATTGATCGACCATCGAGCCATTTAACGTCCCGATCGACACACACGAAACTATTACGTTCTAAGAAATTAAGACAACAGTACTCAACAAGGAGAAGGTAAGGGTACGGAAGTGATCTTAGCAATTTTGTCGAACGTCTCAACCTGCACGAACCAAAGATGCCTCTCAACAAGAGCAACTCTAGAGGCAATGCTTGGGGTTCTAGGGTTCCAATAGAGGGTAGGGTTGCTTGGGCACCAAGCTATCTTAGTAGAAAGATTTGATCATATCAAATCCTACTTTCATATATGATTTCCATAGTTATCAAAATCCCTATGGACTATTCTAGAAATTAATTCCCAAATAATTAGGAATTAATTAGGCTCCAAACCCTAGTTTCTTAGTCCATCCAATTGGTTTGTACCCAATCTATTAAGGTTGGACTTAACACCTCTAAAAGTGAAGTCATAGTCACTCCACTTGCAAGTATTAGACATTCAAATCTTGGCATGAAGTTGTCGGCAGTTCCAACTGCATGTAATAGGGTTTTAAGAGTTACCTAGTGAAAGTGAGTTACAGCGACTTTGATCATCGGTTTACAAGGTTATAAACGACGGTAGGCGGGTGTGCGGCGGAGAGAGTCCGCCTACCGCCTAGGCCGCCTAGACGGTCGATGCATTTTGAATATTTTTTACTATTTTGCCACTTTTTTTTTGCATAATATGCATTTTAAGGGTGTTCCATACATAGCTAAGTTGTAGAACGCAGATTTATAAAGTTTTAGTTTTGTAAAAGTGAACCATAGGCCCATAATACTTTAAAAAACCTTTTTGGCCAAAATATTTTGTTAAGTATTGCTCTGTCTAGGCGCCGCCTACGCCGCGTCACCTCCGCCTATGCCGCCAACCTCCGTTGGCCGCCTACTCCACCGCCTACCGAAAAGCGGTGCGGAGAGGGACCGCCTACCGCCTAGACGGCCTAGGCGGACGCCATTTAGAACACTGTCGGTTTACTTGCAGCAAATGAAGATGTTTATGCACACATGTTGACGAATTAGCTAACACCTTGATTTTCATATGCCAAGTATTGAATGTGCAGGCCAAATTAGCAAAATGATAACTTATTAGCTTGCTACACTTATAAATTAGCCACATGAGCTCAAGCTTAGCCATTCTTTGATGAACAGAATCAGAGTAGGGATGCTCTCTGTTGGGAACGCAATGTGACCCGAATCGGAGTTGGTCCATGAGGTGCCTTAAAAGGGAATCAATCCCAATTATCTACACCTCGACTGGACTAAATTACCAACATCATTGTCACCCTCTTTGAGGGCTCAACCGGAAAACATGTTGGGAACGAGGTTGGTGTAGAGAATAATTGTTGTGTATTTTATTGATTGGCTACTCCACTACTTATAGGGAGTCTAGCTCCTCTCCATATTACATTTTCCAATGTGGGACTAAATCCCTTATTAGTTCTCAACACTCCCACTCAAGATGGGCGATAGATATTAATCATTCCCATCTTGTTACATAGCTTCGACAGACTTAATGAACTAAGACCCTTAGTCAGACAGTCTGCCACTTGTTCTTCTGAGCGAACATGATCAATCTTCAGTATCCCTTGTTCCAGCTTCTCTTTGATGAAGAATCGATCGATCTCGATGTGCTTCGTTCTGTCGTGCTGAACTGGATTGTTAGCTATACTTATTGCAGCTTGACTATCGCTCAGAAGACGTAACGGTGCTCCCTTGTCCAGCTTCAACTCTGTCAGCAACGCTTTCACCCACAGCAACTCCGACACTCCTAAAGCCATTGCTCTGTATTCTGCTTCAGCTGTAGACCGTGCTACCACAGACTGTTTCTTGCTTCTCCATGAGACCAAGTTTCCTCCTACAAAGACACAATATCCCGTGGTAGACCTTCTATCGTCTATGCAGCTCGCCCAGTCTGCATCGCAGTATCCCTCAACTTCTATACATCCATTCTTCTTGAACCATAGCCCTTTCCCCGGCGTCCCTTTCAGATATCTCAAGATCTGAAACACTGCATCCATATGACCCGTTCTTGGATCATGCATGTAGCGACTTACTACACTTACCGCAAATGAGATATCAGGGCGACTGTGCCCCAGATAAATCAATCTCTCTACAAGTCGTTGATATCTTTCACGATCAACTGGCTCTCCTGCTTCTGCTCCTAACTTGCACTTCTGGTCAATTGGAGTGACTGCTGCTTTGCATCCCAGCATCCCTGTCTCCTTCAGCAGATCTAGTGCATATTTTCTCTGTGAGAGAACAATTCCTTGTTCGTCTTCACACACCTCGATACCTAGAAAGTACCTCATCGCTCCTAAATCCTTCACCTCAAACTCCTTCGCGAGTTTTGACTTCAGCTTAGCGATCTCGACTTCATCATTACCTGTGATTACTATATCATCCATGTATACAGCAAGTATAGTGATGTGGCCTATTGCATGCTGAAGAAAGACCGTATGATCTGCATTTGCTTGATGGTATCCCATGCCTGTAACAGCCTTTCTGAATCTGTCAAACCAGGCTCGAGGAGATTGCTTGAGTCCATATAGCGACTTCTTTAGTTTGCACACTTTTCCATGCGATGTCCTTCCGTCTGATTCTGTAGCGTAGCACCCTGGCGGGAGTTCCATGTACACTTCTTCTTGTAGGTCCCCATGGAGAAAGGCATTCTTCACATCTAACTGGTATAGCTTCTACCCATAGTTTGCTGCAATGGAGACCAGAGTTCTTACGGTGCTCATTTTCGCTACTGGAACAAACGTCTCATCATAGTCGATGCCATATGATTGTGTGTATCCTTTTGCAACCAACCTTGCCTTGTATCGTTCCACTTTTTCTTCTGACGTCTCCTTTACTGCGTACACCCATTTGCATCCCACAGTTTTCTTCCATTTGGGTAATGGAACCAGCTCCCACGTCTTATTTTTCTCCAATGCCCCAAGTTCTTCCATCATTGCAGCTTTCCACCTTGGATCTTTCTTTGCTTCCTGCCAACTATTGGGCAACGAAGTAGCGTCTAATGATGCAATGAAGGCTCGATAATTCGAAGAAATGTTAGAATAAGGCAGGTAGTTGGCAATATCATGTTCATAATCATCAAAACGACTAGGAGCCTTACCCGCATTGATGCGAGAAGATCTCCTTAAGGGAGCAATAGGTGGTGGAGAGATCATACCATCATAGTCAGAGAGATCCGCATCAGAATCAGATTGATTCAGTGCGGGGGCAATATCTTCAAGAGTTGGAGCAGGAGTAGACGAGGGACTTGGTACAGTAGGCACGAAGCACGGTACAGGCACAGTACTGGACTTCTGCTGTCTCCTTCTGTAGACTTGGAGCTCCTTTTGCACTTGGAGCTCCTTTTCCATTGTCTGCTGCTCCCCCTGTTTAACATATGTATCTTCTTCATCTTCTGTATCGGAGTCACTGCTTTCTCCCCCTTTCGTCCAGTTTTCTACGACCGGACATGGGACCGATCCGACCACCACAGATGGACTTATTTTCTCCCCCTCACATCTAACACCCTCTGTGTTAGGTGTGTCACCAAACGCTGAACCGTCATCCGAACCATAATATGGTTCCAGTTCTCTGAATGTAACATCCATGCTTACAAACATCTTCCGCTCAACTGGGCTCCAACATGCGTATCCCTTCTGAGTTGCCGTGTACCCGACAAAGACACATTTAACCGCTCTAGGATCCAGTTTGCCAACTCCTGGCCTATTATCTTAGATAAAACATACACACCCAAATACTTTTGGTGGAACAGTGTACGTGGTTGTACCGGTAAGCATCTCCAACGGTGTCTTCCAGTCCAATACCTGAGATGGCATTCTGTTGATGAGATAAGAGGCCGTTAACACCGCCTGCCCCCATAAGTATTTCGGGACATTCATAGCCAGCATCATCGTCCGTGCGACCTCCAGCAGGTGTCTGTTCTTCCGTTCGGCCACACCATTTTGTTCCGGTGTATAGGCACATGAAGTTTGGTGTAGTATTCCATGAGTGGATAAATACGCAGCAACATTTATATTTGTATACTCCGTTCCATTGTCAGACCGTAAGCACTTAATTTTAGTGCCATATTGTGTTTCTATCCGGCGATGAAAGTCTCGAAACGCCTCAAAGACGTCACTTTTATTCTTCATAAGGTAGACCCAGGTCACGCGAGTATAACAATCAATAAAAGTGACGAACCATCGAAAACCGTTAATACCGGTTGTAGGACAAGGACCCCATACGTCCGAATGTATCGTATCAAATGCAGCTGAACTTCTACTTCCTGAACTCACATACGTGCTTCTGGTATGTTACCCAACTCACATGCATTACAAAATAACTTCTCTTTATTAGCCCTTTGGTATAAGGACGGATATAATCGACTAATAATTTTAAAAGAAAAATGACCGACACGCTGGTGGTGGAGTAGCAATTCATCTTCTACACTGCGCCGTGAATCTTCCGGTGGTGTGTCTGCTACCAGAGATGCCAAAGCTTTGTCCAGTCCAGTCCTGTCCAAGTACCACAGCCCCTTATGCCATGTGCCAGTCCCTAGTCGTCGTCCTGTCCCCTTCTCGTGAAAAGTCACCGTAGGAATGTCAAAGGAAACAGTACAGTTAAGATCAAGAATAATGGCACTAATAGAAAGAAGATTGACGGGAAAAGACGGAACATGTAAGACATTGGTGAGAGTGAGAGAAGGGGTGCATGCGACAGTGCCTTTACCCATGACAGGGCTGGAGTTACCATTAGCAGTCTGAATGCTCTCTGGCGTCGGTAGGTGAGTATAGTCCTGGAACTCACCGCGGGACCCCGTGACATGGCGAGATGCCCCAGAGTCCATAATCCAACCTGGTTGGTGGACAGCTGCCGCAAGAGCACGCGCAGGAATACCTGTGCTGGTTTGGACAAAGCAAATGATGCGATCTCCCGAGGTGGATGACGCCCCATGACTGTCGTCCGAATCCAGCTTCATGCTGCGTAACCTCGCGAGGAACTCCTTCTCAAGAGGGGTTAACTCAGCCAGGTGATTATCTCCCTCTTCCTCCGCCAGATTAGCTTTGTGCCCTTCAGAATAATTTCCCCTTCTACCAGCATAACCGCCTCTACCACCTCGACGTCCTCCACGGCCCCGTCCACGATCACTCGACTGACTTTGCAGGGATTTTGGACAAAATTTGATATAATGCCCTGAGTCACCACAGTTGTGGCAAACACCAGCCACAGAGGGAGGCTGATTGAAGGTGGTAAGGGCAGACTTGTCAACAGCGGCTTGCTCCCCCTGGAAAGAGCCCTTGTTGGGCATCAATTTCAATCGAGCCTCTTCTTGTGCCATGACAGCTATGGCTTCTTTCAAGGTTGGAAGCATGGGCTGTGGTAGGAGTACATTCCTTCTATGCTCAAACGCAGGGTTAAGATCCTTCAAGAACTTCGTCATCCGTTGTCGCGAAATATAATCCAAATTTTTTTGGAAATGTTTCGCAAATGCTGGTTCGACTTGTGCATCTTCCATCCCAATAGGATCATAGTGATCCAGATCAGACCAGTATTTCTTCAACAGTGCGGCATACTCAGAGATGGTACGGTCGTCCTGGGCCACCCTATCAAGTTCATCCTGCAGTTGGAAGACCCGCATAGGATTGCCTGAGCCTGAGTACATATCCTTCAAAGTCCGCCATATATCAGCAGCAGCCTCCATCGCCTCTACATTGTCCGACACCTGGTCGGTCAAGGAGGCTGTCAACCATCCAGCCACAACATTGTTGACAATTTTCCAATTAGCAAACTCCTTTGAGGAGGGATCATCTGGCGCCTTGGTTTGGCCATTGACGTAGCCAACCAAGCCTCGTCCCTTCAGCGTCCGCATTACCTGCCGTGACTATTTCAAGTAGTTGGACGTACCTTCCAACTTCGTCTCCAGCTTGTCCAGCTTCCCCATTTTGTAGGGTGACGGATCCACATCAGTATGGATCACACGTGGGGTTGCCTCGGTTAATCTCTTTGATAAAATATTATCAACCAAAGCCTTCATCTCTTCTGCTGTCAGTTTACCACTGATCGAATCCATGGCGTCTTCAACTGTGATCCGCCGTCGTCGTCGTTTTCGTCGGCTTCGTCGTCGTCGACGTCTTCGTCGGCTTCGTCGTCGTCGTCTTTACGTAAAATCTTCAACAGAGACCTTACGAATGCGCTGTCAACGTGGCCAACACCGGCGCGCGCATGTAGATCCTAATTTGCAGATCGAGAACGAAAAACAAATAAAACATTTGTAATTCCGGAGGGCGTAATCTAGGAACAGATGGTGCAAATAAAGCATTTGACAGCCATCCGTCTTCGAATAACCGCCCACATAATCTCTCTCTCAAATTAGGATTTTTTTCTCTTTTTTTTTTAAAAAAAAAGGGGGGGGGGGGGGTCGGCAGCAGTAGGGGGGTCGTTGGCGGCAGCGGGAGGGGGGGTGTGGCATCGGGGGGGGGGCAGCAGGTGGGGCGTCGGGGGGGGGGGGGGGGGGAACTGCCGGGGGGGCGGGGGGAGGGGGGCGTCGGTGGTGGAACTGCCGGGGGGGGGGGGGGGGGCAGGGGCGCCGGGGGGGGGGGGGGGTGTCGGCAGGGGGGACGTCGGGTTGGGGAAGGGATTTTTTTTTGTGTGTGTGGTTATGGCTCTGATACCATGTAGAGAATAATTATTGTGTATTTTATTGATTGGCTACTCCACTACTTATAGGGAGTCTAGCTCCTCTTCATATTACATTTTCCAATGTGGGACTAAATCCCTTATTAGTTCTCAACAGTTGGCAATGAGGTGCTATATTGAATTGGGCCCACATGGCTTAAAAAGAGAATTCCCATGTAATACGCGATTCAATCCCAGTTATCTGCACCTCATGATCCCACCTCCTACCCGATGTGGACTAAATTACCAACTCCGTTGTGACCCACCCCCCTTTGAGCGCTCAACCGGAAACGAGATACAATCCAACAAAACAGAGGGCTCAACCGAAAACGAAATACAATCCAACACGCTCCCAACAATAAAATCCACAAGCCAACCCAACAATTAAAGATCTAAACCTCTAATAGGTCATAACATGAAAAGAAAAGAAAAGAAAAGAAAAAAAGATGGGGGAACGCACGGACGCACGCACCAATTCTATGTCGAGAGGGAGAGTGATGTTGTGGAGGATGGTGGGGTCCCCCAACCAGCGGTCGATGACCCCCCTGGCCTGCGGCTCCAGGCTGAGTCCCGCGCCGGTCGGGCTGCCGGAAGGCGGAGAGGTCGCCTTCTCGAGGACGACCACCTCCCAACCTGCGGCGATGAGAGAGTGCGCGCACGACAGCCCCGCTATGCTGCCGCCCACCACGACGGCCTTCGCTGCCCTCTTCTTCTTCACCATGGCCGCCTCCTCCATTGACACTCAGTGGAAACTACTCCACTCCACTCCACTCCACTATTTCTTTTTTCTTTTTTTAGTTGAAGAAGACTCTATATTTAAACAAAACCAAACAAATATATCCTCATCAGCAAAGTTGTTCCACTATTTTTTTTTAAGGATCCCTTGGCCACTTCTGTATACGCCCATTCATCAAGCAAACCATCAAAACGTCAAATTTTTTTTTTAAAGAAGACTCTATTTTTTTTAAAGGATCTCATATACTTACCAATGAATTTTCAGTGCTGCTTGTCGAACCGAGAGGGAAACCATATACGTCAGACCATACTAACGTGCAGGGTCGGCCCGGAGGGTTGCGTTACCCTATCCTAAGCTAATTTTGATTGCCCCTTAATCCTTATTGTCAGCTGTCCCTGGTGGTCATTCGTGATCCTGACCTTTAGTGGTGTCATGCTGAGCCTAGGGGTTGCCCTAGCAGAGGAGGGTTGTCCAAGCCCCAAGATTTGTCCGACTTACCCCAGGGTCGGCCCTACTATGTTGGAATTGATTGATGATTTCATTGATAGTCTCATAGGCTTTATATAGCCATTACATAATGGAATATCCTGTAGCATATTCTGGCAT
>JANAVB010043216.1:8059655-8061988 GCA_029216955.1 Iris pallida
AGCTATTTGAAATATATATGAGATAAATGTTAGGATGTTCTTATTTTCTTGTCATCAGTTATTTCCCTCGGTCAACCTTTTACTTTAAGGATTGAGACTTACAGGCAGGTGTTTACGCTTTCTACCATAGTCAACTAAGTTGAATCCTTAGCAGCTCTTTGACGTCCTTAGGAATATAATAGGAGCAGTTTAACGATCGCGATGACTAGACAGCAGCGCACTGTCGCCAATTACCTGAGAGCGGAGAGTGTGGGTTCACTGCAGCCAGCAGCGCACTGGCGAGGCACAACCTACAGAATTGAAATCATCCCGAAGAACCATAGTCTATGGAACATTGCTAAAGCTATGTTCTCGATTGACCTCTTTAGATCTTAGATGCCCTTGTGCCAATATAGAGTAGAGTACCTGGTAGCATATCACCTCTGAATCACGAACCAAGGGTTTACCACAGTCAGAGTATATGGGCGAGGCATAATCCTCGGTAAAATGATTTCAGACAAGATTACAAGTTTATGATACTATAGAGGATAGGGACTGCCCTGTATGACCCTAAGACCCAAAGCCAAAACTAGTGAAAGTTTCGCCAGTTGAATGGCGTGTCTCCCAACCTGGTCTTCCGTGGTCCTTGTGATCCATTGACGAGGTAATTGGCTGACACTAACAGGTTTACTTAGAATATAGAATTTAGGGTTCCATAATCCATTAGTCGACTAAGGCCAAATGGATAGAAGATAATAGGTTGACTGTATAAACAATAATACCAGGTAAGGATTTGACTTTCTCAAAACTCGAACTATTATGCCTCCTTTCCAAAAATCTCGTCTATTTATATTTTGACTATCTTGACCAATGCTGCTATTACAGCCTAGTTTTGCAAGCTTACTCTTTTATCGAGCTTGATTCAAGACATATGTTTATTGGGGACGCCCGCTAACATATTGTCTAATCAGAATCATTGTATCACGTTCTGATCAACCATGATGTATTTGGTTCGCTTTTCATTTAATTATCCTACGTGGATTGAGATATAGATGTCTCTAGGGTCTCATCCGCGACTGCTTTGACAATTCCTCTTGAATTAAACATTCGCCCTTGAATCATGTAATTGTGTTCAGTGACATCTCTCTTGAACTCTTTATTGTTTTCGTCTTCACTGATTGGAAAGACGAAAGCTCGTAATTGATAGATAGATATAGAGTATCCCCATGGCTATGATAGTGGTATACGCAAGTGTAGCTACCATCAGCCAACCCTGTGACTGGGACCTTGCCTTGAGTCACTCGTCCTCCCTTCGACACTAAACCTACTATCTTGATCTTCTGGTCATTGGAGTCGAGAATGATTAGGATCTTTCCCTTGACCAAATGCCAACCTAGGAGAGACTACCTATTCTCAAGAGACAAGTGTTGTGAGCCTCTAACAAATACTGGCCCTAGCTTCTATAGGTGGGTAGACTGTAAGCCCTAAATTTTGGGATATATGAAGATGACTGATCGATCAAAATAATTTCCATTAGAATGATAGTTAGTGCCCATGAACTCCACTTTCCATTTAGATTTTGTGTCCCGGCCGTGTCATTAATATTCGAAGCACGAGGCCAGTGTTACCTTCCAACAAATTCATATGCAAGACCTAGACGAGTCCACCTTCATTAGGTATACCATGTCCCACTCAAACTTGTCTCCTTGTACTCTATTTTGTCCTACAACTTTCAGGATAAAAAGACTAGCTATAATCTTACCATAGTACGACATATTTTTCGACTTCCACTAGAGCCTCAACCTTGACTCAATTCATTCGACCCAATATATGGTTCGATCTACTTGAAGCCTACTACGCACGTGACACCTAGTGTGCCACTCAATTTTGTTTTTCGTGCTACTTAAACAAAGGTCACGGAGGCGTATCGGACTTTATGAATAGCTAACCAACCTGACGGGCAATAGCTCGACACCTTGAATAGAAACCTATTCTAGAATACCCTACCTAGTAGAATAGTTATATTGGGATCTTGTCTAGTCCATATAGATTGAAACCCAATGTTCATCCAACCAACAACTGATGTCCAATAGAGTAGCCCAATCTAGCAACACGTCAACGGTTCATAAACACTCTTTCTAGCTGTATCGTTGGATACTCTACCGCTCTTGGAACTTCATATTGCTTTCGTTAATCTTTCTTATCTTCATGTCCTTCTGTTTCGGAGTGACAAATGGTCATGCTTATTAGAATTATCAATATATTTGTATGTGTAAATTTTGTTGTTAAATTTTGGGTTGCCAGATATAGAGGAGAGGGTTGTAGATGCCTTATGCTATAGATATCTGTCGGTA